>LVTN01000169.1:212738-251634 GCA_001649415.1 Musa itinerans
AATAATAATAATAATAATAATAATAATAATAATAATAATAATAATAATAATAATAATAATAATAATAATAATAATAATAATAATAATAATAATAATAATAATAATAATAATAATAATAATAATAATAATAATAATAATAATAATAATAATAATAATAATAATAATAATAATAATAATAATAATAATAATAATAATAATAATAATAATAATAATAATAATAATAATAATAATAATAATAATAATAATAATAATAATAATAATAATAATAATAATAATAATAATAATAATAATAATAATAATAATAATAATAATAATAATAATAATAATAATAATAATAATAATAATAATAATAATAATAATAATAATAATAATAATAATAATAATAATAATAATAATAATAATAATAATAATAATAATAATAATAATAATAATAATAATAATAATAATAATAATAATAATAATAATAATAATAATAATAATAAGTTGCTATTCAACACCTGCAAATAGACATGGTACCTAAGTATTAAGTATTTAAGCTTATCGGGCTCTAAAGTTAGATCAATGTATTATAAGTTTTTTTTTATTTTAAAAAGTTTAATATAGTTTTTTGGGTTAGATTTTAAGATAGTAGTACCTTGTTGCTACTATTTGAGATAATATTTTTCAATATGATCATCCCTTTCTCTACATACATCCGATTCCAACTAGTAATCAAGTCTATCAAAACCAGAATAAATCAATGGTTTTATGATTTCAAATTGAACTAAATTTGAATAGGACGGTTGGATTCCAAGCAACTAAAAAAAACAAAGTTTCTTGTGCTTCATGGTGTATAAGTTATTACTTTAGATTTTTTATTTTGATGAACTGGGTTTGAATTTTGGGTGGGTACTCAATATTTCCATCTCGATAACTAATTAATTTAATAATTATTCTTTTGAGAGGAATATTTGTTTCATCAAAACAAGTATGCTTAATATCTTCATCTTGATTATCAAATGGTTTAACAATTATTCTTTTTAACCTTGTTAATATTAGAATAATTTATTTTTTGTATAACCCCTATTACTTTGCTATATCATCCGTGTAACAATAAAAATAGTAATAGCGACAAATGAGTAAGAAGATGAATGATGATCCATAGTTTGAGAAATCCATTAATAAAACTCTTCTCTAGCGGTCTTTAATTTGATAAAATTTATATGATCAAATTTAGCATTCCAAATCGATACACATCATTTGGTACTCATATTATCAACATATATATTAGATGCTTAACCACGCCACTTTTTTTGTCTTTGCTTATGGTTCCAAATGTTTGTTTCAGGGGAATTAGTGCCCGTATATTACTAATTAATGCAAGCAAACTCGCCAAACATTCCTGAAGTCTGGATCACTCGAATTCATTTGGTCGGTCCCCATTGGAAACCTTAAGCCAGTGTGGGGACTTCCATCAATGAAAAAGGCAGCTGTCCTGTTGCCAAGGAGTTCGCTCCAGTAAACATTACACAATACATGTCTTCTGCCGCAGAGAGAGAGAGAGAGAGAGAGAGAGAGAGAGAGATCTGATCGATTACTTGTATGATGTGTTTCCCAGTGCTTGAGACTAGTTGGATTCGTGTTCTGCCAGGCGGGGACAAGCATGAGCATTCCGATTGAGAAGAGTACAATTAGTAAAGAGAATGCAAGATTGAGGTGGATCAGCAGGATTGGGTTAGACATGGGGCCTGTGCCATCTCTTTCAGGTCAGCTCCTGCTGAGATTCGTGTGCGTCAAGCCACTAAAAGCAAGCAGGCAGGCAATCACGCGGACGACTCTGATAAAAATGACCCCATATCGGCAGCTGTTTTAAGCATTGCACCACGTTCACTCTGGGGTACCCCCCCACACTAGCAGGCTACATCACATTCATTACAGAGTGGCCTTGAGCTTTTCTGGTCCCAGGACAAACCGAAAGGTCCAACCCATATGTTTCCTTCTGCGGTACATCATCCACAGTAATTTCTCCCGAACCTCGCATGAACAATCTGAAATTTCCCTTACAGTATAATTATGTTCCTTGGCCTTTCTCTCTTCTCTTGTAACTCGTCTTTCAGCTAGAGATATATATATGTCAATTCACCATTTATCGATGACAACGAGTTCTCATGCTCTCGGAGAGACAAAGATTCCATGTACTGAACACGCATTTTCTCTTCTTTTTCTTTTTTTTCAAGTTATTGGTGGGTTTTATTTTTTTTGTTGTTGTTTTTCTCAAACAATTACTAGTCTTTTCTCTTCCCGGTAAGTATTCAAGAAAAAAGATGAGATATATTTTAATCTTGAATCGATTTCCTGACCACAAAGCCTTGAATCTACGAGGCTTCCTAAGTGTCCCTTAAATTTGCAGTGGTTTTGAGTATGTTCTTAATGGCTGTTGGGCTTAATTTAGTCCTGTTTTTTTCCATGCTGATAGATGAGATGAATAAGGAAGGGAATCAGGAGTACGGCATTAGTGGTGCAAATTCAGCGCAGGCAAAGAAATAAGTAGTCGAATCTATTGGCTCCAGAATTAGGGTGATATGCAGAGAGCCCATGAAGAAGTGAAGCAAGAGAAACAGAGAGAGTGGACTACAGATCAAGGAGAACGGGGGGGGAGGAGGTGGAGGAAGAAGAGATGCCAACAGTTTGGTTTGCCTTGAAGAGATCTCTCCACTGCAAGTCTGAGCCGTCGGAGGTTCATGATCCAAAGGCCAGGAGGCATCTTGGATCCATCTTGACAAGGAAAGCAGGAAGGTCTGGGTGCTCTAGATCCATAGCCAATCTCAGAGATGTCATCCATGGAAGCAAGAGGCACATTGAGAAGCCACCGAGTTGCAGCCCGAGGTCCATCGGGAGTAGTGAGTTCATAAACCCAATCACCCATGATGTTATTCTTAACAATTCCAGGTGCGAGCTGAGGATATCTGGATTGGGAGCCTGCCATGATGGCGAGGCAGGATTGGATTCTCCCTGCGTTGGCACCCTTAGGCCTGGGACGCCCGGACCAGGAGGCCACCCCTCACCACTTCAATATAACCCTCCTCCATGTGGAGGAGCTAGTAGCACTCCAGCAAGAAAATGCCCTAGCTTCTCCGGTGACGGAGAAGACCATGGCCCCGGGGGTTCATCTCTCGCTACTGTTTTGCTTGGCCATGGTGTTGTCGGACCCCATCACGGCGCTTCAACACCAAGGTTCTCTCATGAGATGAATTTGCACAAGTGCTCTGCGGCTGTGACGTGCCACAAATGTGGGGAGAAGTTTGTGAAGTGGGAGACCTTGGAGGCGCACCACCTAACCAAACATGCAGGTACCATGTCGATCTTTGCTGCTTTTCTGCTTGAATCCCATCTGGATGGAAGCTGTTTCTGTTTGGTGGATTTCCTAGAATTGTTTAGTGTGTCATGTTTATTTCTTTCCTTCGCATCCATCCGACGAAGCATATGCGTACCAGAGGATTAGTGGTCGCCAATGTCTTGCAGCGCAGCGCTACTGCTGTTTCTTGTTTTCCTACATCACAATCTTCTTCGGCTGGAGGTGAGGGACTGACTTGTGCTTCTCTTACGCATGTAGTTAGCGAACTTGTGGAAGGTGACTCCTCTAGGAAGATAGTAGAAATGATATGCAGAACAGGGTGGTCCAAGACCGACGGCAGCTGCGGACGGATCGAGAGGGTCCTCAAGGTCCATAACATGCAGAAAACTCTTACTCTCTTTGAGGAGTACAGGGAAACGGTTAAGATGAAAGCCAGCAAGCTGCCAAAGAAGCACCCTAGATGCCTGGCCGACGGCAATGAGCTTCTGAGGTTCCATGGCACCACAATTGCCTGTTCTCTCGGCATGAACGGCTCGTCGGGGCTTTGCGCGTCGGAGAAATGCAGTGTTTGTCAGATCATCAGACACGGATTCTCCGGCAACGAGGAAACCAAGGGAGGGATCGGCGTTTTTACAACTTCCACTAGCGGTAGAGCACTGGAATCAATCGAGACGGATGAAGATGATACTTCCGTGAAGAAAGCGCTGTTGGTGTGCAGAGTCATCGCTGGGAGGGTTCATAAGCCTTTGGACAACTACCAAGAGCTAGTAGGTCAGTGTGCCTTCGATTCGTTGGCGGGGAAGGTGGGTCTTTACGCAAATATTGAGGAGCTCTATTTGCTCAACCCAAAAGCTCTACTTCCATGCTTTGTGGTAATATGTAAAACCCTCAAGTAACTGCCACTACGCCTCTCAGTAGACTTTGATATTGAACTTTCCTTCCTCGACAAACAGTAATTGGGTCGTCGTCTTGGTCGACGAATCCCACCTCCACATTCAGTGCCTTGTCTCTGCGTCAGAGATGTCAAAATCATACTGAGATGTCCGTCTCTCGGGCGTGAATGGCTTCACATCTGCATTTTGGGTTGCATGCTCTCACGTGACTTTTTTACTGTAGCATAGAAAGATCATACGTATTGATATGCGTTGCTTTTTCTTCGTAGTCGTTGCTCTGATTTATAAAGCATTCTGTGCACTTAACCTTCAGCTGGCCACTGCTTCCATTTCTTTTTATTAGCATTCATTACAACTGGAATTTGATGAAAAAAATGTTTTCTTGTTCTTGCTTTTGGTGAAGATAAACACTACAGAATGATTACGGTTAGGTGAATTTAGCTTTTCTTCTTCACCATTTTGCAACAGGTAGGATTCGTTCATCCTGACTGGCTAATCACTGGGCAGTGTTCCCGGGACTGTTGGATCATGGTTGGTCTGATAAGAGGTCCCCCATAGCCTGTATAAAAGCTCTGTCTGCAGTTCCCGCTACAGGTGGGGGATAGATATGCACCTCTAAGAAAGTGAAAAAGTGGCTTTAGATAAATAATATATTTCTTAGGAGATAATTTTATCGACAGGGATCCTTTACTCTTATCTATATCTATAAAAGACAAGATCTTCTATAGATCTTATAGATCAGCATTGTTGTAACTTCTAAATCGAATGATGCTGCGCTTGTAAATAAGACAAAGACTTTCTTAGTAGCATAAAAAAAAGATGTGTATCGTATATTTAATCTATTATTATTTGATTTTAGTTTTTAATATTCAAGTTTTCTACCTAAAAGTGGTATAATTATGATTTTTATGTCACTTTAGCTTTTCTTCTTCACCATTTTGCAACAACAATACTAGTATTTTATTGGTATAATTTTCTTCTTCACTATTATACAAATAGGCAACTGTAGTAGTATAGCTGCGTGTAGTGACAACAACAGCATTGCTGCTTGTGATGACTACAATGTATTGTAACATTTGCTAGTTATAGTTGGCATCAATTGGATATTGAAGGTTATAGTATCCAACTATTGCTTGGTGAACTCGTAAATATTAGGCACCACGATGACGGTATGGTTGTCGGTCGATACATGTGCATAGTCACACGATGGGACGATCCATCGGCGACACTAGGTTAGCGACACACTGTGAAGGTGTTCCATCGATAAGGAATATAATAGCATGGCATGGCAATCAGTAAGGTCACTAGTCGACCACGTAAGAAGAGGTTCACCACCGCGGGTGGTGCACAAGTGACAAACGACCGCTATACCACTGACCTGTGCGCGTGGGCACGTTGGAACATAGGGACGACTATGAGGGTTATGGTTTCATTTATTAAAATTATATTTTTACTCTTATAAATCTTTTAATTCTAACTTATATCCTATTAATAGTTCTACCCTTCAAAAATATATAATTTCATTATATATCCCAAGCAAAATTATAGTTTTATCCTTTAAAAAATAATTTTTTTTACTTATGTCTTCAATTATAAAATTGACTAGTTTGATTTATTTAATCAACTATTTTGATCAGACTTGATTATGTTTGTATTTTGATTGCTTGGATTTGAATTTGATAAATCAAGTTTTGATCAAATTTGAAAAAAATTAAATATTAATTAATTGTTTACTTTGTTCAACTTTAATGTTGACGGACGTAATTGAGTAAATAGTTCACCTAAATCTATGAGTCTAATTTGGGTGGACCAATTCTAGGCTTGCCCAATTAAAAAAGATTGATAAGTCTAATTTAGGTTTCTAAGTGGAATTTAAAAAAATATAAATTATGATTTTCTTTTATAGTTTTATCATATGATATATTGATAAAATTTGGTATATGATGAATAAAAATTTAATTATTGTTCTTATAAATTTATTTGGTTATTTAGATACATATATTTAAAATTTTAAAATAATATTTATTTTTATATAAAAGGTATGATCTATGATTTATGATTTATTATAATTATAGTTATTATATAAGTTTTTTATATTTATTAATATTCAATCATTATTAAGGTTATTGTTTTGTTATTATTGAATTATTTTGACATAGATTAGATTGAAAAAATTTGATGAATATTATTTGTAACTCATGTCCCTAGGTGTTATCTGACTAGTAAACATCGAATAACCTAGGATGGTAAGCTTGTGGGATGTAAATTATAATAAATATTTTATCATTTATAAGATATTTTAAATTATATTTTATATTATTGTATTAGTCTTATAGTCATCAAAGTGATCTAAACTAAAAACTTATAAAATTACATCAAAGAATTAGTCCTAAATGATATTAAGAAAAATAATATTCACAATAGCACATATAATTAGGAGATTTAGACAAATCTAAAGGAGAATCTGTTTTGAATAATTATGTAATATGATAAAATGATATTGTCTTAAATATCTTTATAGTTTAGAGTTGTATACTCAAAGATAGCAACGTTATTCCATAAAGATTGTATTAGTTCTCTATAAATAATTTTGAGTAAATACTAAAGATATCAATATTTTATTATAAAATAGAGATGATATTAATAGTTCAACATTTATTAAAAAACTCAAAATATTAATATTATATTATTAATAGTTCAACATTTATTGATAAATTCAAAGTATTTAATATTTTATTATTTTATTATAGTGGTACTTTCATCATTGTATTCTTGTAAATATTCTTATATTTTTATATTAAATTATTATATCTGATTTTAGCATATACAATTTATACTAGATATATTAGACCTTGATCAGACCAATCGAAAGAATCACAAACATAACTACTTAAAGTTTTATAAATTAAATAATTAAGATAAATAATCAAGAATGGTCTAAAAAAACTTAATTTTATGATAATTACTAATAATATTTAGACTTCATTATAGTTTACAACTAATACATTAAAATATTTTAAAGATCAATTTAAATTTATTGATAAGTCATTAAGATCATTGATCGGCATATTAATGAAAGAACTAATTGAAATTGAGTATAATGATATTTAAAAAATTTAAAATTATATCATCAGTATGATTGAGAAAGTTATAAGTCCAAGAATATTGAGTATGAATGTAATTGAGTTCTTTCTTGTATAATTTTTTATTTTTTTTAGTTTGGCTTATTTAAAATTTACTATAATAAAATTAAGGATAAGTGAAATTTAAATAAGCTAACTAGTATATGTATTTAGAAAAAAATTAAGATTCAAATAGAAAAGACTTATTATATTTTAGGTATTACTCAAAGAGTAAGTAATAATAAAAGAAAGTTAAAGTGAAAATCACTTATGTTTTTAAATGCTATATAAACTTATAAAAGAAAAATCTTCATAAATAAAGTATTACTTCTATGATAAAAAAAGTTATGTGAAGAAGGACTATAAGATTTTGGTTCAAAAGAAAAAAGTATAAGTTTGACCTTTATATATTTTGAATGAAATGTTACAGAAGTTATTTTTTAATACTTGATGGATTGATTCTGAACCTTTAATTTATGATACCAATAATAAGAATTCATTTTAACATGAAAATCAAAAGCGTAAGAAATATTTATCCCCTACGCCTAGTAGGATTCATCTTCAAACAAAAGCAATAGTAGTTGGGACCTATTGCCTATACATAGTAATGATTCATTTGATAGATCTCGAGTATGTATGCACAATTTTAGAATTTTAGTTTCTTTATCTAAAATTATCAGTATATTATTTCTCTTTGGTAGTTGTAAACTCAATATATTTATGATTCAATAAAAGTTAACTTTTGAATTCTATATGAATCTTGGGTTTATAATGATCCTATAATCAAATATTTAAATGAAATATAGTTTCATAAACTTCTTAATATTATATATGCTTATATTTATAGGTCACTCGATGTTCCTTATTTCAGTGGAAAGAAATATTTTATCACTTTTATAAATTACCTATTAAGATATGACTATCTAAGGTCTCAATCTATTAACAACTTTAAGTATACATAAATGAAGTCAAGAGATAATTGGATAGAAAAGTTAAAAATTATCAGATCTAATATGAGGTGATAAATTTTATGATACTTATGATGAGCCTGATCATAATTTTAGTTTTTTTTATTAAATTCTTTAAAAAAGTAGGATATTTATGCTTAGTATATTTTATTAGATGTGCCACAATAATATTTAAAGGTGAAATCATATTCTTATGAATATGATTAAGAGTATGATAGATTATTCTTCTGTACCTGAATCAATTTTATAAATAACTTGAATATGACTATTAGAAAGTTAATTTTATAAATTTTTTTGAGTTATTGATTAATAAAAAACCCAACTTAAGACAATTACTATTTAGGATTGTCTTGCATAAGAATCTTTAATCCAAATAAAAAAAATTGAATTCAATGACGATTTTTGAGTATTTTATTATTTATTCAAACTTTTTAAAAAATATATATTTTTTATTACTCTAATCATATTACAAGGATATAATATGGAATTGCTAGAAAATGATTGCTATATGAATTATTTTAACAAGTAATTACTAAATGATGACATGTTTAAAAAAATAAAATATTATTAACTTGAGACAAGATTACAAAAATTCTGCTCATCAAAGCTTAAAATAATATATAAGAATTGAGGCGAGTTCAATCTTAAAAAAAAAAAAAAATTGATTCTTCAATTTTTGCAGAAGCAGCAAGTGGGCCGTCTTATTTACATTTCTTTATATGTATAGTAAATTAGTATGTTGAAACTTAGATATGACGTTTTCAATATTGTTAACGCAATTTTTTAGTAGCCAATGTGAAGAAACTTCTTTCTTCAGTTTATGAGATTTAGATCATCACTTTCAATTTTTAAATTAGTTATTATTTTTTAATAGCTAAAACTAAGCTTTCTTTGATTGCCAATGCTTCGTTGAGCTTTGCATCCAAATTGTCATCGACTTGCATGCAGCCTGCAAAAATACAACTTTTAATACTATCTTTGATTAAAAATCTAATTTTATTCTTATCCGTAGATGCATCATAAGCACCATCCGACACCAATAATACCTGAACAGAAACATTACTAAATGATGATCGGAGGTCAACGCATAGAGTTGACAATCTCTCTGTTCGTTCTCTTTGTCTTGACTTAATAAATTGAAGGTATGACCCCACAATTAGGCCAATGGACCTATCTATCTGTCCTATCCTTTGGACCTAATGCACCAACTCTGTCCATGCTAAAAGGGTCAAGGCCTTACAAATAATAAATTAGGACTCTCTGGAGGGGAGAGGTAGACATGAATTCTTGTTTTCTTTGGTTAAATTCCCCCACGTCTTGTAATGATTCTCGACCCTCAGCTGAGACACTACTTATCCCTTGTTAATTTGACGGTGGAAACCAATATTTATAGTAGCACTTGGATTTTGTGGTTCATGGACCCTCCTCCCACTGCTGCTCACCGAGTCACCTTGTTCTCTATTCCCGCTTCGGTCACCGATCAACATCATGTCATTACTGAAGCCGAACATTTTCGGCATGTGCATTTATATTCACACATAAGATTACCTTGTATCACACGGTCTTCTCCGTGTAGTTATTGCTTCGAACCACTAACCAGCTTGCACAACACGTTCAACATTGGGTCCCACTGGTACTCGATCGAGATGTTCTCCTGTTGCCCCTAATATTCTTCATGCAACTGATTTATTTTGACGGCCCAGACGAAGTCTGACCGGTCAAAGGCGACGCCAGAGGGAAGATCCCATCCGTCTGATCTAGATCGGACGGGCAAATCTGGCGCCAACGAGACACCGAGAGGTCAAACTTGACGCTCCCGCGTGTCCAGTGGCATATGGGACCCACACCGCAGGCGTGTCACGCGGTAGGAACCCGAGGGTCACGTGACGAGGCGCGGTGCGCCACGGGGGCGGAACTGTCGACAGTGGCTGCGCACGTGGATGTCAGGAGCCTGAGCACCGCGAGATCTCAATCGAACGGCTAGTGCTGGTTGGAATCTGAGGTCGGCAGGGTTAACGCCGTCAGGTCCGTCGAGTTCGCGGTCAGATTGATCTGAGGGTCGCCCAGTCAGAAACGCCGTCAAATGGTACGGTTAAAGCTCGCTTTCTCGGTGTCCCCTATAAAGGCGCAGCTAATGGGACGCCGTGAGCAGAGCAGCAACTTTTTCCACCGGAGAGGAGAGGGGAGGACGAGCGAGGCGAAGAGATTCTTTAAGCGACCTGAGGAGGATAAGAAGGTAGGATCGGTGACCTCGAGGTTTATTTTTATACGTGTCTCTTGTTGGTTTGCATGGCAAATTTTTACCGTTGAGGTCTAATTTTTGTTCCGTTGATTCGTGTGGGGGTTCCCAAAGATTTTGGCGAAATCTGTTGAATTCTGCTGGTTTTGATTAATCTTTCTGCATTTTATGGTGATTGAGGCTCGTAGACGAGGTTGATCAGGCGTTTCTTCTTACAAGCTATGATTGGTTAGGGAAACAAGTTGCAAACTTTGATTGTTGATAAAAAGGAAAAAAGTCTTCGCTTTGTCTTTGCTTTTACCTTTTTGAGTTGGATGGGTGTATGTTATCCGTTATTAGGCTTGAGTTGTGATATATTTGGTGGGTTTGTTGTTTAAGGTTAATATGACGTAAAAAATAGGATCCTATGACTTATATTCTGACACTTGCTTCTTTCCCTTTTTCCGTTCGATTTTTTTGATGTTTCCTTAAATCGTGTTCTTTCTGAGAGATATTGATTATCTGTTCATTGTTTGTGAATAGAAATTAACATTCTTACATGAAACGATGAAAAGGGAAATGACTACCGTCTCATTAAGTTCTGCAGTGACGCATAAAGTTTTTTGCGAACCTTTGATGCAAATCACTTATGCTCAATGTTACCCCGATGCTTTCTTTCAATATCATCAATATTCTACATTGCTTACCTCTATATAAAAGAAAAGAAAAACCTGTCACTAGGATGATTCTCTTTATCAGCCTTCACTGCTCTTCACCATCTTCTATGCATAGCCTAATCCACATGTTCAATGCACAACCAAGAAATATCAGTGGAAATGAATTGGGTTTTTCACATATGTTACATTTGTGCACTGATTAATTCTTCCTGTATGGAACTACATTGGTTTCTTATTTGATATAATCTTGTCATTTTAGCAATATTTATTATTTGTCAGTGTAATTACAGTTATCTAATGTGAAGTTAAATGACATCCATAGTAGTAATTTCAGGATTTGCAAGTGAGGACTAACCTACAAAATATTTCATAAGTCGGAAATCTTTGGAAAAATTTTCTTAGATGATCCAAAGATTTTGGTCTACTTCAAGGATCTGGAAAATATTTTGTGTAGAAAAGGATTTTGTCAAAAAGTTATTCATATGGTTAAAAAAAGTGGAGGCTTGACTAGCTACGGTTGGTCTCAAGTTTCCAGTAACATACAGTTTTCTACTATATTTCTCGGCAGCCTACCACATTAGGACCTTATCAAGTTTTGCTTTTTTAAATGAGACATTGTATTTTAGTTCATGTCTTGCATAAACAATTTTGGAACAAAACAAAATAAATAACACAATTTTATGGTGATTAATCTAGAGATGAAGATATTCTAATTACAGAGAAAAATAATAATACTGGGATGCTCGAAAACAACACCAGGAAGGAAATCTTCAATTTGCTATGTATAAAAGGCTTACACCTAGCAATGCTAGAGTTGGAGTTTGATATCAATTGTTCAGGATGATGGATCATTGTTGGCGCACTTGATACAATCTGGCAATAAATGTTGGTTATTTTTCAATAAGACCTATCATAGTTATCTGTTTTTGTTCTTCTAGGATGGATATTTGGTAAGGTGAAAGAGGCAGGATGCACAAAGTGCTGGGATGGGAGACTGATTAGAATTCTCAGAGGGGTATAGGCGGGATGCTTTATCCTAGAATTATGTCATACTACTTACAATTTACTTGAGCTCATATTAAAAATAAGTTATTCAATGAATCTCAAAGGAAGAAATGGCAAGAATAGTTACACTCTGAAAAATCATGTCCATTATTTCTGTCAATGAATCATGGTCATTATTGGTGGTTGTATGATCTTGTCGTGATATGCTTGATTGTTTTGATC
The DNA here is from genome assembly GCA_001649415.1 of Musa itinerans. Classification (NCBI taxonomy): domain Eukaryota; kingdom Viridiplantae; phylum Streptophyta; class Magnoliopsida; order Zingiberales; family Musaceae; genus Musa; species Musa itinerans. The sequence continues at coordinate 225,178 of LVTN01000169.1, forward strand.
TCCCTCCCTTCCAGAGTTCATGCTGTCTTTTTTATGTTCATGCAATAATTTTAACCAGTGTGAAAATTAAATTAGCCCCTGAACTGGTATATTCTCGATGGGCATATCACTGTAGTTTCACTGTTATAAAAATTTAAAAAGCCATGTGCTTATACTCTCCTAGGCAATGTTATTTTTGTCACCTCAGAAACTGTTAAAATTCTTCATTACCACATATGAAGCTCTTAATTTCTGCATTAAGACATCCAATGAACAAAGAAGGTTTTGCTAGTACAAGGGCTCATCAACTGTGCAATGAAAGAGGAAAACCTCAGCATAATTCATTCTGTATAACCTAGAATATTGGATTAGAACAACCATCCTTAAATTACTAAGGAATTGTGAAAGCCCAATGCCAGTAGGTGACTAGGCAACATATTGCCATATATGTAAACCTGTCGGTTATGTTATGAGAGAATCTGGTCAATTGTGCCAATGAATCTTTTCTCTCTACTTCTTTTGATCAATAAAGTATCATCGATGTGGTTGTTAGGCTTTGGTAAGTGCCATTTAGAAGAATGTAATGTTTGCCTCAAGCTCCTCAGTTTCTGCACTAATGTTTTATGTAAGAATTATGAACATAGAGTATGTACATATGGTATGTGTGAGAACAATTTCAAATTAAGTTGCTGTTTGCACTACTGCTATCCTCTACAATTGCAGAACTGCTTAAGAATGAATAAGAGATACTGTAGGACCCAGGAGTTTTGCCTGATCCACCTTTGAGGCCCTAAAAATTTCTCAGTGCCTTTGGCCACTAGCTTAAAAGATAAGTATATAAATAATGTGGCTCCCTAAACTGCATAGACAATAGTCTCTTTCAAGACTTGCGTAGCTATGTGATTCATTAGTTTTAAATTGACTGATATGTTATTGCCATCATTCTCTTCCTCCTTTCTTTTTCCAGTGATTATATGCATCTTGCCGTAATGATCTCTTTTTAAGTCAGCTGTAGCCTCATTTGGTTTTCATTGACAAGCATGCTTTTATGTGATATTTGATGAAGTCTGTGTTCCTTTCATCTTTCATGCACAGATATCTCATGCATAGTTGATGCTCATCCTTCTAGCATGGACTCTCATCAGTTATATGGATTGACTGGTGCAAACTTATCGTGTGAATACCCTTCTCCAAGAAATCTAGTGCTTATTGAATGGACACTTGATTCCACAAAATCAGCTCTTGGCAACTCACCCAGCTCCCCTCTTTCTAGCCAGTTTGAGTGTGATAATTTGTCTGTGCCAAGCAATATTCAGGATCAGCACAGCTCCACAGATACCATCCCGGGCGTTAGCCTCTCTGGCTACTCTCCGTTGGACACCGACAATGGATTCAAACCGTCGCAAGTTCACCTTCCAGAGGGTATCCAGATACAATCCAATTCACTTTCTGCAGCTTCCAGTCAGAGCATGAGGCACGCGTTACAAGAGATTGAAACTGCTCTCATGGCACCGGATACAGATGAACCAACAACCAGCACTGATCCTGAGTTGAACGAGAACAAGCAAACTCAGCTGCCAAAGCAGCGGTCAAGAACATGGACCCATGAAATCCAGTTAGAATCTCCTTCTCTAGTCCATCCTTGTTACCTCTCCGGTAGTTTGAATCCAAGTCATGAGGTGCGTCCGGAGAAACGTCTCAGAGAAATGAGGAAACCATCAGGTAATGATGTGAAACAGCTTCTAATCAAGTGTGCTGAAACTCTATCCAAGAACAAGATAAAGGAATTTGAATTATTAGTTGAAAAAGCCCGAAGTGTTGTTTCTGTTACTGGAGTACCTATCCAGCGACTTGGTGCTTATATGCTGGAAGGGCTGGTGGCAAGGCACAAGTCTTCTGGCACCAACATCCATCGTTCCTTGAGGTGTGGTGAGCCAGAAAGTAAGGAGCTTCTTTCCCACATGAGGATTTTGTATGACATATGCCCCTGCTTCAAGTTTGGGTATATGGCAGCGAATGGAGCAATAGCTGATGCGCTAAAGAATGAGGACAGGATCCACATTATAGACTTCCAGATTGCTCAAGGGACCCGATGGGTCACTCTTATTCAAGCATTAGCTGCAAGACCCGGGGGTCCACCACATGTGCGAATAACAGGGATTGATGATCCTGTGGCAGAGTATACTCGAGGAGATGGATTGCATGTAGTCGGGAAGATGCTGCTGGACATGTCCAAGAAATTCAATATTCCGCTTGAGTTTAAAGGCCTCCCTGTATATGAGCCTGAGGTTACAAAAGAAATGTTGGATGTTAGGCTTGGGGAAGCCCTTGCCATCAACTTCACTCTCCAGCTCCACCGCACACCCGATGAGAGTGTTGACGTAAGCAACCCAGGTGATGGATTGCTCAGGTTGGTGAAGGGTTTGTCCCCAAAAGTGATGACTTTGGTAGAGAAGGAGTCCAACACCAACACGACACCATTCTCGTCGAGATTTGTCGAGACACTAGATTACTACTCTGCCATGTTTGAATCGGTTGATGTGACGCTGCCCAAGGAGAGCAAGGATAGGATAAACGTCGAGCAGCATTGTCTGGCAAAGGACATAGTTAACATCATTGCCTGCGAAGGGAAGGATAGGATCGAGAGGCATGAGCTGCTGGGCAAGTGGAGATCCAGGCTCAGCATGGCAGGTTTTAGACCTTACCCGCTTAGCCTGTATGTGAACTCAGTGATAAAGACTCTGTTGGGTTATTACTCAGATAAATATACGTTGATGGAGAAAGATGGTGCGTTGCTGCTGGGTTGGAAGAATAGGAACCTCGTCTCGGCTTCTGCTTGGCACTGATCAGTAATTGCCCATTAGAGAGAAGCCTCCCAAGGAATAAAGGTCAGATCTCTGAATGCAGAACATTCACGTACGAATCTTGTGATGTGTCTCATTGTTCTGTTGCCCGCTACCGAGTGCTGCGTCTGTCTGTTGTTGTAATCAGAGTCTTCTGTGACACCAAACTACTTGGGAGCTTGAGAGTCGAATGTATTCTATTCTGTTTTCTTCGAATCAATTTTTTGGGCCCGAAATCAAATGGGTCGGGTCTGATCAGGCTGTCGATGTGAGAATATTTGTTTGAAAGGAGGGTTGCGGTATCATCTACTCATTGGAATTATAATTTGTCGCGATCAATAACACGTCCCACGGCTCGTTGACGTCTTCTCAGTTCTCGTATGCAATTGACTTCTATCCTTGCGTTGCTTGCTGGGTCAACTTATGATTTGCGAGATGAGCTGAGGACGTGTCCATCATGTTCACTTTCCAAGCTAGAAGACAGTAAGCGACTCGGATCTCTCTATGCAGCTCCTGTTCACAGGCATGCAAATGACCCTGTTGGGATCTTATATACGTCGTCTTCACGAAGAGGGTGCAACTATCGAGTATAGGATCGATGTTGAAGCGTACCGCAACCGATGGTAATGCCATCATTTTGCGTGAAAGCTTTTAATTACCTTCTTCCTCTTTACGAATACTCAAGATAAGAGTAATCCATCAAATCACATGGAGAAATGAACCACCTTCAATTTTAATCAAGAAAGTATGTACATATATTTCCAAACTTAATCAAAATGACAAAAGAAAGGACAAGAAAATACAGAGTCACCAACATCTACCATCATCAACAGCACAAACATGAAATTACGGGCAAGCATTGGGTTTTGCTTCCAAAACATTTCTTCGCACTCACTCACTGCCATGATGCTCAGAATAGGAAGACCATCGGAGCAAATGCGGGCACGACGGCGTAGTACCTGACAGAAGCAAATGAATAGAGACCTTATTAAACTTGCTTATTCAAAAATATAGACCAAAGACAGCACCTTTTATTTTCAATTTTGTTTTCTTTTTTTCTTAATTAGACTATTCCTAAGCATCATGCCAAGCACTTCATCGACCACCTTTGCTCCATTAAAGCATCACTACATCTTTTTACTCTCAACTCCTCTGCCTTATTTCAGCCAAAATAGTTAGCTAAAAGCTTTTATTTCATGTTCCTTGGCATCTCCAAGTACCTAAGTTGTGTCTCAAACGCGAATCCTGACTGTCGCACGTACAGTGTCTGAACCGTCTTCCATAAACCTTCATATATATTAGAGCGAAAAAGTAGCACAAGGAAACAGCAGCAGTAGATAAAATACACATTTACGTACTGGTAGTTGTAGTTGGTAGCACGAGGCACTTCTCTAACAGCCGGTTTCGCCTTCGCATTCGCCTTCACCGATCCTCCGCTCTTCGCCACCGTCGCCGGCTGCCTCGGAGTCCCCACAGAGGCACCGTCCTCCGAGATCGACAGCAGAGACGGCCGCCACGGCGGCACCCACCCGCGCGTCGCCTTTCGAAGAAGTTTCTCCGGCGGCGCAGTCTCCGCCGCTGGCTGCGTGTCCCCCGCTTCCGCCGTCGACGTTGGCGTCGTCTCCTCCGGCAGGAAGGCTCGACGGCCGCAAGGGAATTCCAGTAGCCTCATCGATCCCTCAGCCCCTCCCAACGCAGAATAATTTGGATTACAAGGTTACCATCGCAGGCATCGGCCAGTCGTGAGAAAGACGACTTGGTACCTCACCACTCCCGGCGATTTGGTCTGTCTATATAACCAATTCCTCGGTGGTTGACCTGAAAGTCTACGATAACGTAGTCATTGCTTCTGACTGACTACTCCATGGATATAATGAAGTGGTCCTCAGTGACGTTTTGCGCAATTAAAAATAATAATAAAAAAAAGGACAGCTGGGAGCGGATGCAGTTGAGCTGGCGGAATAATATATATATATATATATAGTTTTATTGGTATGATAATTATATAAATATGTTATTACTCTTTGGCAACCATTTAGTAGGTAGGAAGGGTGTAATATTTTGATAAGCCCCATATAAAAAATGGGTTAGAATTAAAATTAAAAAAAATTAAATTAATAGATCAATTATCTCAACATATTAAATCCAATAATTTTTTGCTAATCAGCAAATAAAATCATTTTAATGGGGAACGTATATTTACACCCTTTTGACTTTTCCAAGCACGCCAGCTTATCTCCAAGTCAATATGTTATTACGTCTTCCTTAAGACCAATATAATCGTTGGTCGGTTTTCTATCTATACATCATTAATAATCACTTAATTAATAAACTAATGATAAGAGGAAGTATTTGCCCTTAAGTCCTCTCACAACTGGTATCTTCCAATAAATGTGTTGCAAGTATTTGATCTCGAAGTCAAACTGGATCATCATCATCAGCTATCTAATCCCTAATCCCACAGGTGTTTTCCCCTTAAAAAAACACACGCAGTGGCCGTCCACGAAGTAACACATTTATTGGAAACAGTAGTTGCTGACTCACTACTCCACCAAACTTTTGGTGGAGTGAGATAACAAGATGAGTTTAAGGTCACAAAGGCGATTCCGACTGTAATGCTTTATGATTTAATGTATTCTCTATACTGCACCCGAGCTGTTTAAAACTCGTCTCCTAAGCGAGTTTTTGTTCTCTCTCTCTCTCTCTCTCTCTCTCTCTCTCTCTTAATGTAAAAGGTAGAATGCAAATGGCATGCTTGTATTTATAAACATAAATATATTGTTAAAAAAATGTATCGACTAAGTTAACTAACGCATTCAAAGTATATGACTCGCTCATGTTTGGTAGTACGTTGAGTATTGATATGCACAAGGCCTGATTGCCCATTGAGTATTTTTACATATGCTTCTCGCGATATATTAAAATCGCCACATGGTAGCATGCAAACGGCATGCTTATATTTATTAAGGATAGCTACTGATTTGTCTATAAAATATATTTAAACTTCCCTTTTCTCAATTATCTTTCATGGTTGACATAGCTTTTCTTCCCATCCCAACTTAACTTCACCTTCCATTAGTTCATCATATATTTATGTGAGTATAAAAATCATTATTTTCAAAGACTTTTTTTTATCAAAATCTAAAATTAAATAATAAATAGACCTAAATAATATGATATATATTTTTTAAATATTACTTAAAAAATCTTTAATTGATATGTAAACATATTGTTGTTGAATTCAAAAGTTATAGTGATATCGATCTATAAAAAAAATTAGGTTTATCTTTCTTCTTTCTATCTATCTTTTGTAGGATCATTATATACAATAAATTTAGAGAGAAAAAAAAATAAAAGAAGATCTGTAATCGATCGGTTCACGTGACTAAAGAAAAACAAAAGAAGATCTATAAACTCTTATATCCATATATTCGCATATTCGGATGCACATTATATCGTAGTCTCTAGAAGATCATGCTTCTTATTTACAAGCGAAAACAGAGGATTTAAGAGAAGTAATTATGAGAGTCCCTCAAATCAACATCATCTTATGAGGAATCATATCATAATTGGATTTTATTTCTATTGATTGATAATCATAATCAAAATCTAATTATATTCATAATATTTTACCTAATTAGATAGCATCATATAATTCTTTATGAATAATTATATAATGAATGATTTTTCAACAAGCGTGAACATGAGACTAAAGGGATATATTTAAAATAATAATTTTTAAGTATCTGCATTGTTAAAACTAAAAATATTCCTAACCCGCCAATGAAAATCAAATTATTTATTGATTTACCATCCATATAATTTAGCTTTAAAAAAAGGAGTAGATTTGTCCTTTCTATATATTTTAGCTTTAACGCAAAGGAGCTGATTTGTCCTCTGGAGTTGAGTTGTCCTTTGCAGTGGACTAACATGACTAGAGATCTATTTCATGTTGTTGTCATGAAGTTTATTAGAAGGGGAAAGGGGATATGATATTTCAATGTGAATGCCCAAAGAAGCTGATGTAACAAATCAGAAATCTAAATGCTGTCTTTGTCTTGATGTAGCACCGGACAAAATTGTGGCCGGCTGTAAGGCTGTTTCTGTGGCAATATTTTACTCAGCATCAGTAGTGCTTTGGAGGCTTCAGGAATGTACCAGAATTGCTGTATTCTAGCTCAAGTTTCTATCTATGACTTGGCAGCGTGCAAGTGATGTCTGAGTGCCAGATTAAAACTGTATTTGAATGAATAAAAACTATATTTATATTTTGATATATAATTGAAGAAAAAAATTAAGTGAATATAATTGTGGATGCTTTAATTTGAGTATTTGATAAACTATTTTGAATGTGCATCGAAGCATGTGTTATTTGGTAAAATTATATTTTAAATATTTATTGAATATTATTTGATAAATTTATTATTTTAATATTATGTTAATAATTTTTTATTTAAATAAATAAATATAATTTTATAAAAAAATATTTAAATATATAAAAAGTATAACTATATAAATGAATATAAAATAATTTATAAAAATAAATAAATAAAATTCTACTATCGTATTGATCAATATCAATTTTACAGATAAAGATGTTTCTATTGAAAATACTTGTTGTGGTAAATATGTTTATATATTAGAAGGTATCTACGTTGAGTTGTCGATAAGTAAGATGACTGGTATTCTTTCTCGATTCAGCCAAATTACTGGATTCCTATAGATATATAAATTTGATAATAAGCCTTATCCCCATCTCGGTCTCATTAAATCTTATTCCGTTGTCCTGTCCACGAACACTTCCAATCCGTTCGAACAGTGTTCGCAGATCATTCTATTATATATTTATATATATATATATATATATATATATATAGTCCTAAAGCTATGGAAGACACCAAACACGACCCATCCCCAACCTCTCATCATCTCACTCTCATCAACCTTTCCGGAATCGATTACAATCCATGTCTCCTCGAGAATTGCAACACATATCATCCCCTCTTCCTTCCCTCTGAACCTCCCTCCCATAAGCCCCTCAGGGATCCAACCCTACCCTCTATAATCGTCACCCACCCTATTACCATCTGCCATGTGGCCTGCTCATCACCATAGAAACCACTTCCATGCACGTGAGTGAAATGGGGAAGCCCTAGCTAGCATACCCCAGCTTCCATGTTCTTGCCCTTCTCCACAGAGACATGAGGGCTGAGCTCAGGGGCAGCACTCCGGGCCATGTCTCCGTGCCTGATCCTAACCCCTTTGACACCCCCCATGGGTCACTCTCCGGCGCTCTCAAGGGGTGCCTCGGAAGCCTGGATGGTGCATGCATCGAGAAGCTCCTCCTCCACTGCGCCACCGCTGTCGAGGCCAACGACGCCACCGTGGTTCAGCAGGTCATGTGGGTTCTGAACAACATCGCCTCCTCGCATGGCGATCCCAACCAGAGGCTCACCTCCTGGTTCCTTAGGGCGCTCGTCACCCGCGCCTCCCAATTCTGCCCAACCGCCATCCCTTCCGCCACGACCGGGCTCACCAGGGCCCGGCCGATGACCGCAACCGAGCTCGTTGGCTACGTTGACCTCACTCCATGGCACCGCTTCGGGTTCACGGCATCTAATGGCGCCATCCTCAAGATGGTGCAGGGGAGGCGGAAGGTCCATGTGCTCGACTTCAGCATATACTACTGCATGCAATGGCCTACCCTCATCGACGCGCTTTCTGGAAGGCCCGAAGGGCCACCATCGCTCCGAATCACCATGCCCTCCGCTCGGCCACCGGTTCCACCTTATCTGAATGTTTCCACGGAGGAGATCGGGCTGAAGTTGGCAAACTTTGCCAAGTCGAGGGATGTGCCACTCGAGTTCCATGTCGTCAAGGCCACTTCGAGCTGCTCCAGTGATGCTCTCAACGGACACTCAAACTTCCTCCAAGAGTTCGCGTCATGTCTGTTGGATCCTTCCTCGCTAGGCTTAAGGGAGGGAGAGGCCCTCGTCGTCAACTGCCAGAGCTGGTTACGATATCTGCCGGAGGGGTCAGGGAGAGCTACTGACGACCTGTCCTCGAGGGATGCATTCATGGAGTTAATTCATAGTCTAAACCCTTGCCTTGTTACTGTGACCGACGAGGACGCAGACTTGGATTCCGCAAGGCTGACCTCCAGGATCATGTCATGCTTCAACTACCTATGGATACCATTTGATGCGCTGGAGACTTTCTTGCCCAAGGACAGCCCTCAGAGGTTGGCGTACGAGGCGGACATCGGGCAGAAGATCGAGAACATCATCGGGTTCGAGGGGGAGGAAAGGATGGAGAGGTTGGAATCGGGTGCCAGGTTTAGTCAACGGATGACAAGGGCGGGGTTCGAAAGCTTTCCCTTCGACGAGGAGACAGTGAGCGAGGTGAAGCTTCTTGTCGATGAACATGCGAGTGCATGGGGGCTGAAGAGGGAGGAGGACACGTTGGTGCTCACATGGAAGGGCCACAATTCAGTCTTCACAACAGCTTGGGTCCCAAGCGGATATGATGGATGAAATCGCTCGTCTTATGGTGGGAGCAGCACCAGCTCCTCGGTGGTCCTGAGCAAGAAAGATGACGACAACATGTTACCGACAGACGCACAGCTTTTCTGAGCCCTCCGCAACTCCATACTGGAGTCTATCCGGGAGCAAGCCATGCAGGGCCGCCAATGATGCTGTCTATTTACCATTTCGTATGGCAGGGAGAATGGTTTATCTTCCTCGTATGAGCGTTCCATTCATCCTCTGCTTACGAGCCGCAGATGAATTCTGGTCTCCCCATTAAATTTCTTGGTATTTTCTTTTTCCATGCCTGGAGCATAATGGATCCCCTTCTCGTGACATGGAGTCTCACACATCTTTTAGAATGCACTCGTGCACCAAAGTCTCTGGTGAGTGCTTCCGGAGATTTACTTCAGGGCAATGTGAAACAACTACGATATACCACTGATCTGAATTCCAAAGACGAATCTACCGTGTCCTATACCGTAGTTTCTCAAAGAACAGCAACTATTTTTGATAGGTGCGAACGCCAATTATTATTATTTTTCCTTTTACGGGAAAAAAACTTCAACAAAATTGACTACAGAAAGGCAAATAAATGCAAGTGCCCACATATTCAAGCTAATCACGAATGGTTAGGAAAGAAAACTTTTAAGGTAGACAGTGTTGATGAACTGAGGTGCCATGACTGATGAGTCAGCATGACCCAGTCCATCGGTTGATGTCGGGAGTCGAAGATCGGCGTAACGGGTCGTCGAGGTTGATCGACTATGGGTCGGGCATTATTATCGAGATTTTGGTCGATGTCCCTTGGTCGAGACGGTAGCACTTTGATGGTGCTGGGTGCCAATCGGCACGCTGGACTCATCTGGAGGAAGACACCTCTCAGTTGGCAATGGTTGCACCTTGGAAGGGGGTGGCTGCTCTCCTTATAAAGTAGTGTTGATGAACTGATGCATCGTGGTTGATAAGTCAGTACGGTCAGGCCCCTGGGTCGATGTCGGGAGTCTTCAGTGGTTGAGGGGTGGTTGCCGAGGTTGGTCACGCCCTCTGGACGGGGTGTTGGCACCGTTTGTGTTGGTTGCCGTCTCTCAATCGGGATGTTGGTTGTGGCTCAAGGGTGGCCGCTTTCCTGCACAGAATGCCCTCGTCAGGTGGTTCTCGACTTTGGCCCATCGACGAGTAAGTGAGAACTTGGTTCTCTCCTTTTTTTGCCTTCCTCTGGTTGGATGTCGGCCAGAGGTTTTTATACTACTGTACAAGGGTTGGCCGTACACGGGTTTGGTGTGACGGTCGATCCTTGAGGGGTGAGGTAGCACCTTTGTGCGGTCACCGTCCCGGGACGCGTGGAACAACGTCAGACGGCACTGTCCCGAGCTTTCCGGGATAGGACGTATCGAGGAACGCTTTGGTACGGATCCTGGCTTGGTGCGTGGGAGTGTTTCTCTTGCTGACCTGGCGGTGGCGGTGATGTGGCGTGGTGTTGATGGTGATGTAGCTCGATCCCAAAATATACCTTATCAAACAGAACAAAGAATATTTTTAAAGCCTTTAATCAAAAAGAGAATCCATAATTAACGAAGACTAATCTTACGAGGACTTCAGCCCATCTATTATAATCACCAGGCAGAGAATCCATGCATAATGGTTCCAGCGCGTGTTATTGTGGCCACCCCTGATAATTTGGAAATCCTCCAATCAGGACGCTTCTTTCAAGATGTGGTTGAAATCTGATCATGATCAATTGAACATGCTGGGATGGCATTCGACAAAGAGCACCGACACACATCTAAGATCTAGAGATGGTGGCAAACAGTGGCGAGGAAGCTAGAAAAGCCTTCAGCTGGCTGTTGCGACTTTTACCGGGATGCTACGTACACTCAGGTCTTCCACGATTCGGTACATGGAGTAGGGGAAGCAGATGGCGGCCACGGCTCCTTAGCGCGACGCCGCACGGCGAACTCGAGCACACGATGGTGGGCGGGTGGGGCCCGGTCCCCTTCTGGAACGTAGCCGCCGAAATAATCCAGGCACCTCCACCATCTGGCGGCGGGGGTCCGTAATTAGAAGCCTGATATCAGCCGACGCAGGTCTGCCTGTGCGATGTGCACCGGTACTGTACATCGTGGGGGAGATCATCCCATCCCATCCCATCTTCCTTTCCCACTACCCAATTACCAATTGGCTACTCCACGTTACTCTTCTCAGATTTAGAATCAACTTTTGTAATTATTACTCAAACCGACTTTTGGATTAACATATCAAAACAATGAAAATGAACTGTAAAAAATCATTTCCAACAGTTAAAAAAAGAAAATGTCATATTTCGACTCAAAAAATGACAGTCTGATATAGCGACGGGAATTCTTGGTTTGGATATGATTAGATATGTTGTAACGGCTTTTATGAGGCCAAATATGGTTCTTCACAGAGATGTACAAATTTTTTGGTTCAACGACCGCAAAATACAAGTCGCTATAAGTTTAGTATTTCGTAGATCCAATGTTTACATCACATCACACGAGTTGGAGCAGCGCGATTGCTCGCACGAAGCAGCACAGATAACATGCAACATGACAAAGTTCCATTATTGATGATTTGAAGCATTATAAAAGAAGAACGACAGCCGATACGTTGTCATCAGCTACCAAGGTTGCCAAGCTGGCACTGCTCACCGTTGTTATCAAGCCTTCGATGGATGGGTTACAGAGATGAAGAAACGATTAGGTGGTGGTTTCGAGAACAATGACCACACTCCATTTCAAGCACCAATATTTTAGGGTTCATCGAGGTTAAGAAGAGAGAGGGAGGAGGGATGACTATCGAATACAGGGGAGTGTGTCTTTTCGTCCAGTCGTAATTATTATCTCGGTTGCAGGAACCATTCTCTTCTGCCAAACAGCCCTGCAACCAAACCAGAAAACTTACTCCATTAGCTAAGCGAGTGCCGTAAGATTATTCACCGAAACCAGAAGCCCAGGAAAGGAACAAAACTCCAGAAAAGGACTGCACAACCAACGCAAGCACGGGGGAGGGGGGCCAATAAACGCAATGAAGGACCAACGTGAAACGCGAGACGGGCGGCACCAAAATTATTAGCAGATATTGTGAGCGGAAGAAAGTAAAGTGAAAAAAAACAACAACAAATAAATCATGTCATTTTAGAATCGAAGGAAAGAAAACGTGCAAATAGAATAAGAAAAAGACAATTGTAGCAGGAAAAAAAGAATACGAATTGAGATTAAATTAAAGAAGCTCAAGAATCTCAACTTTCAGCCTGCGAAAATAAATGTGCCTCTGCAAATGAGCAATCATTCGTTTCGAAACGGAAACAGAATTTGAAGCTTCCATATAACGCCATAAAGATGTGAAACGCCCGCAAAGATCGTTCCTTTCTTTAAATTACATAACTCACCTACTCTGGCCGCCACTGCTTCCCCTGGGGGCAGGCACTCCGGCGGCTCCTCGAAGACCGAGACAGGGAGCCGCTTGTGGGCGACGCCGATGTCGACGAGGATGACGCCCGAGGTCGGGTCGGTGACGACGATCCCCTTGACGGGCAGCCATAGGAAGAGCTCCTCCTGCGACCATCCGACCACCCCGCAGAGAGCGCCGTAGCTGAGGTTGCCCCGCACCTCGCTCTCGAAGTAAGCGAGCCCATCGCCGTACCAGGCGTAACAGGGGTAATCGAGGCGGACCTCAAGGAGGCCGGAGGAAGGGTCGTGGGCGAAGGACTCCACAGAGTTGGGGAGGAGCCCGCCCGGGAGGCCGTGGTTCCGAAGAAGGTCCCGGATGGAGCCACCACCAGAGGCTGCCAACGAGGAGGAGAGAAAGAAAAAGAAGCATAGGAGAACAACAAAGAGTTCTCTACGTGATATAAAGGCAGGGAAAGGTGAGAGCTTTGCCATTGAAGAGAGAGAAAACGGAGAAAGGGTTTCTACAAGGGGTTTAGTTTGTAACGAGAGAGAGAGAGAGAGAGAGAGAGAGAGAGAGATTGACATTGCTTAAATACGCGGATTGTTGTGGGCCCACAAAAGGAAAATTCAAGAAAATTATATTTGAATTTTGGGTGGGGCGATTTCTTGCAAAAAGATTTTTTTGTTTTTCCCAAACTCCCCTTTTAATCTTTTTCCAAACAGTATTCTTAATTCAAAAAATACTTAAATTATCTCTTTAAAAATTTAATTATACTTTTTCTATCAGTTATAATATTTTTGGCGATCACAATTTGCTTAACTTATTATATTATTTTGATTACTATAATAAAAACATTATAAGACTTATTTGAAAACAATATATATGAGCCAAATGAAATAAAAAACCACATTATAGATCATTTTTATATTATATTAGTTTTCAAATATGCATTTATAATAGTATAAGAACAACATAACCCAAATAGGTATAAAAAATTAGCTTGCTATAGTGTTTTGACCACCATAATGGAAATATCACAAAATCTATTTTGAGACAATTTAAATAATCTAAATGGACTCCTAATATCAATCTAACTAACTATATGTCTAAAAATATGGTATTGTAATAGTTTACGAATAATAAAAATCAAAGGGGCATAATATGATATTACTTATAGTATTTTTAAATACTTTTTAATTTTTTTAAAAAATATTCTAATAAAAATATTATTAATATTATTAAAAAAATACTGCAAATGAGTCAAATGAAAACATTGTAATAATTCAAAATGTGTGAAAAAAAAACTGACAAAAAAAAGTTCGTGAGGGGTATTTAAAAAAAAACTAAAAGGGAATGTTATTTGAAAAAAAAAAACCCTAACTAAGGATCTTTTATATAGAAAAATCACCCTTTTTGGTGGGCTATTTGAAGATGGATGATTACTAGGTTTCCAAAACTGAATTTACGAAACCTACTTGAAAACACTATAAATGAGCCAAATGGAATCAAAATACACTATAAACTCTTATATCATATTTGTTTTTAAATATATATATTTATAATAGTTTAGGAATAGCATCACCCAAATATTGTAAGAGTATACAAATAATAACAATAAAAGAGACATAATATAATGTCGTTAATAATATTTTTTTAATAATTTATAATAATTTTAATAAAAAATACTATAAATGTTATAAAAAAATACTATAAATGAGTCAAATAAAAACACTGTAATAATTCAAAATGTATAAAAAAACTGACAGAATGAGTTGATTAGGGATATTTTGGAAAAAAACTAAAAGAGAATGTTGTTTGAAAATACGAGGATCTTTTATAGAAAAATCACCCATTTTGGTAGGCTATTTGAAGATGGATGATTACTAGGTTTTCAAAATTGAATTTATAAAACCTTCTTGGAAACAAATGCATTATAAATCATTATATCATATTATTTTTAAATATGTATTTAGGAACAACATCATCCAAATAGTATGAAATTGTAAGAGTCTACAATTAATAACAATCAAAAGGACATAATATAATGTCACTAATAATATTTTTAGTATTTTAATAAAAACACCATAAATGTTATTAAGAATACTGTAAATGAGTTAAACGAAAACACTGTAATAATTCAAAATGTGTAAAAAAACTGACAGAAAGGGTTGATTAGGGTTATTTTGGGGGAAAAAAAACTAAAAGAGAATGCTGTTTGAAAATAAAAGGATCTTCTATAGAAAAATCACCCTTTTGGGTGGGTTTTTTGAAGATGGATAGTTATAAGGTTTTCAAAAATAAATTTATTTTTTATAGGATAAGTTTAGGTTGGATTTGGGATATCGATAGCATTGGAATTATAAAAGAACATATTATTATTTTACGGACTTATGTTAACTGAAAATAACGTGAATTCAAACGAACCAAAAAATCTAATTAGAACCACAAAGTCTTTATATCAAGGAAAAAAAGGTTTTGGAATGAAATGAGAGGTCGTTCCTCCTAAAATTTCCAAAGCGAAGTTAATGCATTTGTATGATTAAGTGATTAGTAGGATGTAGACGTTCTTGCAGAAACGTTGTAAGACCAAACTCGTACTCTACACTTGTCAGAAGCTGCATCTAATTGTAATCATAAAAAAAAGAAAACCTTTATTTCCTTAAAATTAGAATTCTATGATTAGAGTTTTACCATATATTAGCTCGTTTCCCTGTACGAGTATCATAACAAGGAAAATTAATTCACAAATGAAAGATAATTCCTAGTTTTTGCAGTTAAGTTAGGAATATGATAATATAAATTAATCAATTATTTATTTAATCTAAAATCTTAGTATTGATTTCTTGAGTATGAAATTCTCACTCTTGGATGTGATCCATATTCATCACTAGTAGCCTAGGATTATCTATCACTAAGAAGGATAATGAGAAAGAAAGAGGATGATTTGTTTAAAAAAAATATCTTTTTTATTTTTTCCAAAAATATCGCCTATTTTTATTTTTTATTTTTAATGATGCTAACATTTCATATAATGTTCAAAATACCCCTCATCAATTTCAATAGTATTTTTCTCGTCCATTATAGAGTTTTAGTTATCACAACAAAAACACTATAAAACCTACTTTAAAATATTATAATGATATAAATGGTTATGTAACCTCAACCAAATAAACTTTAAACCTAAAATTTGATACCATAATGGTGTATGAGCAATAACAACCAAACAGACAAAATTTGATGTCACTTATAGTATTTTTCATAGTATTAGAAAACACCATAAGCGAGACAAATGAAATCAAAACATACTATAAACTATTTGATACATCATAATGATTCAAATAGATAGTTATAGTAGTTTATGAATAACATCACTCAAATAGGGATCAAATATTGGTTTATTATAGTGTTTTGGTTATCACAATAAAAATACTATAAAACCTACTTGATAATATCGTAAATGACCTAAATGAACTCCTAGTCATCACCAAACTAATAACAAATCTAAAAATATAATATTATAATCATCTATTGATGTTGGGTCCAGCTCATATATGCGCTTCGATAATTTGGAGTATAAATCTAAATCAATAATTAAAAATAAAAAAGATAAGATAGCTAGCATCAACAACAATGTGTTTTTGTGCAAAAATAAGATTTTGAGTTTTCAGCTTGACGATCAGTGGCTAAATGTTATCAGTTTTGACCTAAATTTTATACAGAGAATCCTTATAATAAGCTCTATAATACTAACGGTATTGATCTACAGTTTACTCTCTCTGAGGTACTTTTCTGTTATACCCATTTTGTGATACCTAAAATTTGATGAGATCCATGAAGATATGCTATTCTTGAGCCAAGATATGTGATCTTGATGTTATTGTGATCCTCTTGCTATTTTAGAGAAGACTTATTATAAACCTGTTATTATTACTATTGATAGTGGAAGTTTGAGATAGACTACGGTCCCATGGTTTTTCCCGCATTGGGTTTTCCACGTTAAAAATTTTGGTCTCACTGTGTGATTGATTTATTGCTCTACTGTTTAAGCTACTCTGGTTGATATTTATATTTTGATATTAAGTTGGTATTTTGATGAGAAACTCATTTTGATACACAAAGAAAGAAAAGAATTATTCTGCTTTAATATATTTTTTCCAACAAATTCTCTCCCTCCAGCTCATATGGGGGGCTGTACTAAGCCCGCTCTTCGCTTACATGCTTTAAGCTTCTCCTTAGGCAAAGACTTTGTCAACATATCTGATCCATTTTTATTGGTATGCACATTTTTTTCAACTGTAATTCTTTCATCTCAAGCACATCACGAATCTAGTGATATCTCACATCAATATGCTTGGATCTAGAATGATATGTTGAATTCTTTGAGAGGTAAATGACGCTCTGACTATTACAGTAAATAGTATATCCTTCCTGTTTTAAGCCCAATTCATATAGAAACTTTTTTATACATAAAGTTTTCTTGCAAGCTTCAGTAATTGCTATATATTCTGCTTCTGTGGTTGATAGAGCAACATAATTTTGTAACTTTGATTGCCAAGAGACTGCTCCCCCTGCAAATGTCATCAAGAACCCCGAAGTGGACTTCTTAGAATCAGTATCATTTGCCATGTCTGCATCTGTGTACCCTTCTAACATAGGTTCATCACTGCCAAAACATAAACACAACCTGGAAGTACCTCTTAGATATCTTAATATCCATTTCACTACTGCCCAATGTTTCTTTCCAGGATTAGAGAGAAATCGGCTGACAACTCCAACTGCATAAGCTATATCTAGCCTTGTAAAACCATATCATACATCAAACTGCCTACTGTAGATGAGTAAGACACTCTGGACATTTCTTCTTTTTCTTTCTCACTTGTATGATATTATTTCGAACTAAGCTTGAAATGTCCTGCAAGTGGAGAACAAACTACTTTGGCTTTACTCATATTGAATCTTTCAAGAACCTTTTCAACGTAAGTCTCTTGAGATAGCCAAATCTTCCTTTTCTTCCTATCACGAAGAATCTTCATGCCAAATATTTGTTTCACTGATCCCAAGTCTTTCATAGCAAAAGACTTACTTAGCTCTCTTTTAAGCTTTTCAATTTTACCAGCATCGTAGCCAACAATTAGCATATCATCAACATATAGCAGGAGAATAATAAAATCATTATCTGAAAATTTCTTCATAAACACACAATGATCAGATGTGGTTTTATTATACCCTTGGCTTATTATAAAAGAATCAAACTTTTTGTACCACTGTCTAGGTGCCTGTTTGAGTCCATATAAGCTTTTCCTAAGCTTACACACTATATTTTCTTTTTCCTTGACTTTGAAACCTTCTGGTTGCTCCATGTAAATCTTTTTTTCTAAGTCACCATGAAGCAATGATGTTTTCACATCAAGTTGCTCAATTTCTAAATTCAAGCGGGCAGCCAAACCAAGAACAACTTAGATAGAGGACATTTTCACCACAGGAGAAAATATTTCTTCAAAGTCAATACTTTTCTTCTTACTGAATCCTTTCACAACTAGTCGTGCCTTGTATCTTTATTGTGAGCTATTATTTTCATTCTTCAATTTGTAAACTCATTTATTCTTGAGAGCTTTCTTCTCTTTAGGCAATTTTACCAAGTAATAGGTGTGGTTCTCAAGCAATGATCTCATCTTTTTTTGCATGGCTTTAACCCACTCATTTTTATGTTCATGTAGAATAGCTTCTTGGTAAGTTTCTGACTCTTCCCCATCAGTAAGCATAATATACTCATGTGGAGGATATCTGGTAGATGTTTGTCGCTCTCTAGTGGATCTTCTCAATGGAATCTCAACTGGTGGTGGAGGTACTTGTTCAGTTGGTTCAGCATCATCAACTGTAGGAATCTTATCACTGATATTCTCACCATGATCTTCTTGTTCATCTCCCCCATGATCATTATGAACTACAGGTGAATGAATTGGACCCAAACTCCAAGGAATATAAACAAAGGTTTTTGGCTTCTCAACATTATCATCATCATCAAACAATTGGTCTTCAAGAAATATAACATCTTTGCTTCTAATAATCTTATTATTCATTGGAATCCCATAATCTATACTCAAACTCTTCATGACTATATCCTAAGAAGATACATGTTTTTGCCTTATTATTAAGCTTGGACCTCTCATCTTTGGGAATATGAACAAATGCTTTACACCCAAAGACTCTCAAGTAATTATAAGATATATCTTTTCATTTCCATACTCTCTCTAGAACATCACCTTTCAGATGAACTAATGGAGAAAGATTTATCAGGTCAACTGTAGTTCTCATAGCCTCCCCCGAAAATGACTTAGGTAACTTGGAATGGAAAAGCATATACCTAATCCTTTTTTTAATAGTTCTATTCATCATTTCTACCACACCGTTCTACTGAGGAGTTTTAGGAATTATTTTCTCAAGCCTGATACCATGAAACCTGTAATAATTCTCAAAAGGACCCCTGTACTCGCCACCATTATCTAATCGAACACACTTTAGCTTTCTGCTAGTTTCTCTTTCAACACTGATATGAAACTCTTTGAAAACATTGAGTACCTGATGTTTAAATTTCAAAGCAAAAGCCCAAACTTTTCTAGAATGATCATCAATAAAAGTAACAAAATAAAGAGCACATCCAAGAGTTCTAGTTTGCATAGTATAAACATTAGTATGAATCAAATCAATAACATCTGATCTTTTAGATGATGGATATGTATGAAATGTAACTCTATGTGTTTTTCCAGTTAAGCAATGATCACAAGATTTAAGAGATGTACCTTACAATTCTGGTAAGAACTGCTTTCTAGCAAGAGTTTTAAGTCCCTTCTCGCTGATATGACTAAGTCTTTTGTGTCAAAGATCTATACTTTCACCCTTCTGAATTATATTAATCTCTTATTTATGTAGCTTAGCTTCCATGACATAAAAAGAGTTAAGCTTATTTCCTCTTGCCATAATTAGAGAACCTTTAGTGAGTTTCCATTTGCTTTCACCAAAATAATGTGTAAATCCCTCATCATCAAGTTTGCCTATAGATATAAAGTTAAGATAAATATCTGGAACATGTCTGACATCTTTGAGTATCAATTTGCTCCCAGTACTGGTCTTTAAGCAAATATCTCCTATACCCACAATCTTAGATGTACCACTGTTTCTCATTCTAACATTACCAAAATCACCAACAGTGTAAGACCTGAAGAAATCACCATGAGAAGTAACATGAAATGAAGAACTAAAGTCAATTACCCAGTTACTATCTTGAGCTACAAGACTAACATAACCGTCTACACAAACAATAGTGATATCACCTTCAGTAGCAATTGTATTGGTTTCTTTCTCATTTTTCTTCCTTTCATTTTGTTCTCGCTTCCAAAACCTACACTCTTTCTTCATATGATCTGGTCTGTTATAGTGAAAACATTTGATATCTTTTCTAGACTTGGATCTTCCCCTATAATCATGTGGATTTCTGCTATGACTTCTTCCACGCCTTTCTTGTTTTTCAGTAACAAATGCACCAGAAGAAGATTCACAATGTTCTTTCCTTTTAGCATCTTTATTTAGCAAACTGTCTTTAACCATATCTATAGTTAGAGTCCCCTCTAGCGTGGAGTTACAAATTGTCACAACATACGTTTCCCAATTTTCTGGTAAAGAGTTGAGAAGTAATAATCCTTGTATCTCATCATCTATATTCATTTTTATAGCAACCAGCTTGTTTGCAAGACTTTGAAATAGGCTTATGTGCTCAACAATATTATCACCATCTTTATACTTCAAATTTACAAGTCTTTTGAGGAGAGAAATTCTATTTCTCATTGTCTTTATCGCAAAGAGGTTTTCTAACCTTTGCCGAACAACATCAGCTCTGGTTTCATCTAAAATATGCTTATGCAAGTTTATATCCATCCATCTTCTAATATAGGCAATAGCTTTTTTATGTTGAACTTTCCATTTCTTATCGTCCATAGTAGAAGGTTTATCTTTAACCTTGATAGGCTTATACAAATCTTTGCAATAGAGCTAATATTCCATCATACGCCTCCAAGTGGAATAATTTGATGAGTTCAATTTAATCATACCATCTGACTGCTCCACTAGCACTAAATATCATGTTGCTTTGATACCACTTGTTAAAAAAAATATGTTAAAGTGGAATAATTCTTTTCCTTCTTTGTGTATCAAAATGAGTTCCTCATCAAAATACCAACTTAATATCAAAATACAAATATCAAACAGAGCAGCTTAAACAGTAGAGCAATAAATCAATCATACAGTGAAACCAAATTTTTAACGTGGAAAACCCAATGCGGGAAAAACCACGAGACTGTAGTCCACCTCAAACTTCTACTATCAATAGTAATGATAACATGTTTACAATAAGTCTTCTTTAAAATAGCAAGAGGATCATAATAACATCAAGATTATATATCTTGACTCAAGAATATCATATCTTTATCATATAGATGGATCTCATCATAAGAGAATTTTAGATCTCATAAAATATATATAGCAGAAAAATACCTTAGAGAGGGTAAACTATAGATCAACACCATTAGGATTGTAGAGCTTACTGCAAGGATTTTCCGTATAAAATTTGGACCAAAACTGACAACGTTTAGCTACTGATCGTCAAGCAAAAAACTTAAAATCCTATTTTTTCTCTCTCTACGTGCCGCTGTTCTCACACAGCAAAAAAAACACATCACTGCCCTATCTTTTTTTACTTTTAATTACTGATTTGGGTTTATAGTCCAAATTATCCAAGCGCACATATGGACTGGACCCAACAATTGACAACTAAAAAAACATAATAATTTTATAGTGTTTATAACACCTCAATCAAAGTACTGTAAATACTATTAAAAAATATTATAAATGTATCAAATAAAAATATTATAATGATTCAAAACTAGTGAAAATTTTGACGAAAAAAAGAACCATTGGAGTTGGTAAAGAGTAATTTTGGTATTATTCAAATTAAGAGATATCATTTGGAAAAAACTAAAAGATGCCTTTCCAGAAAAATCTCCCAAAGAAATATTTTTATCTTCTTTTGTTTGTAAGATTTTTTTTAATTTTTTTTTTATCATTATAAGATTTTTTTAATTTTATGATATTACTTGTTCATGATTTTGATGATTAAATATATGATAGCACGGACATCAGAAGTACTTACCCGAGGAAAAGATGAAATTGGCGATTTGAAGGCGATCGTCCTTTTTGAAAAACGATTTGCATGGGCTTTCTTTTGGAGCTGTGAGATCTTAATATATGTGAACATCCTCCAAAGAATTATCTAATACTACGATTCTAGAAGATGACCATCACTTACAAAACCAATTAATTTTTTGCGCTTTGGTTTGGAGCTCCAAAAAACAGTGGAGAAACCTCTCTCTTCGGATCGTGATTCCTCCACGATACTACCGTAACATCGATGACTGGATTCGAGGCTCTTTCATCCTCTTCACGGGTGAGCTTCGATCGATGTGTTCTTGGAGTGTGAAAGCCATCATGCACTTATTCTTTTGCTTTATACGCTCCATATAAGACAGCCATCCTGCACCTATCTTCCGGGGAGGCAGCAAATGAGGACCCTATGCATGTTTTGCAATGTTGGATTGGCTTAAAAAAGTAATGGCATCGCCCTGTTCACCTATCACCTGATCAATCAGCTAATCTACATCAAACCAAATCGAGTGTGTTTGTTTTGATTATTACTAAGAACCTTTCTCTCTCTCTCTCTCTCTCTCCCTCTTTCAATTTCAAGTATCCTTAATTTATGTTTATTAACTAAGATTATGATTATTCAACACATTATGAGTCGAAGGTATCAAAAAGTTAATGAGACTCTAAAAAACTACATCAAGGATATACCTATAAGATCTGTTTGATGCTCACATCACATAAACGATTTGATTTGGTCAAATGTCTAAGTTAAGAAGTGTCCAATAAAAAAAGAGCCCTTTGAGAGGCACATGGGAGGCTTTTTTATAATACAATTGACAACCATTAGGATAGGGCTAGGTAGATACTAGAAATAATTATATACATCATTCGACCTTTGATAAGCCATAAGAACGTGTGCCAAACTATCGAGTTATAATTATGCAGGTAATGATATTTTTAAACTAGTTTCCTCATCAATGCTACGTTACTAACGTTGTGGACCTGAGTCAGTACTCTCATTGGTATTTATGTCACCAACCTCATAGGATCGAGTTTCATCTAACATCTTGATTAAATAAGTGTGATGTATTTGCGATCACTTACATGTCATTCCCTTGTTTTATATACCCTCGTCATGTCTTGTCATATGATAGGAGTCGAGACATAATGTTCTGCTATGTGTTCTTCCTTAACAAAGTTGTCTATATTATCAAAGGACATCTCGCTTTTTAATACAATCTTGTTGTCGTCGCGAGGTGCTTCATAGCTAATTCAACTATATTATTATTGGGAGATGCTTGGTTGATTTGCTCACATCATTATCAAGAGACTTTTTTGGTCGATTTGGTTATGTCATCATCGGGAGATTTTTCAATTGATTCGATCATGTAATCGTCAAGAGATATTCCTTAGCTAATTTAATTGTATCGCTCACCCCCTCTTAACATAACCCTAATTTATATTAGGGGGGGTGTGGTGGCTATAAAGAGAGACTGTTATTAATCATCTAGTAGTGTTTTCATCTTAGGTTAGATCAGATCTACAGTAGATTCTTACTGTGATTACTTTGAGAGAATTAGAGAGGATTTAGATATTGTGCACAGTGACTGATCCTTGTATCCCAGTTATTCTCTTGTGATTATTGTTAGGGTTTTGGGCAAGAGATTAAGATTTATATATTCATTATTATTATAATAGATTATCTCTAGTTTGCTCGATGGTTTTTATCCTTCATATTGAAGGGATTTTTCATGTATATCTTAGTGTTCTATTTGATTGTGATTCTATTTAATTTCACTGCGTGTTATACCCTACTAGTATTTATTCATATACAAAAGTTTATTTCACTTTATATCCCATCAGCATGCCCCCTACTATTTAGATTTTAACTTAGCTAGCAAACTCTCCAATCGATCAGATCTACTTATACAAATCATCATAATCACATCGGTTTTCCTTAAGTATGCTGCTTTGGCTGTGACATCCTATCTGACTTGATTTGATTCTTGACATCCCACAATAGTTAACTGATGATTAAGATGCATGATCCAATAGTGGAATTCTACGTAAGCCTCCAGCTAAATCGTTTGGGATTAAAGAAGATTGTAATCTCAGTTATCAATCTCTCTTGGCCAACACCAGGCTACCATGTCATTTCTCTAAATGCACCATCGGCCAATTAAAGGGTCTGATGGTGGTCCTCAAGTGTCGTTCGACCCTTATAAATATAGGGTCTCTTTGGGGGTTTTTTCATACTTTCTTGCATTCTTGCACTTGGACCTTAGAATACTATGTGGGTCCCAAACCGTCATTTCCAAAGGGCTTGCCCGATTGGGGTACAATACCATCATCAACTTTGGGTATTAGTTGATGAGATTCAATCTAATGATTTGGGGGCATACCCGACAGTGACCCTACGATACTTATATTAGTAAAGGGGTTGTGAGGATCCGATCAAATGTCAAAGTTAGTCAATCATTTAACCATTAATGAGCCATAAGCTCTCGCGTCAAATCGTCGAGTCGACGGCTATTGAGGCAACAGTTTTATTGAACCAACTTTTTCGTCAGCGCTAAGTTGTCAACCTCTCGAGGTTGACTCTCATTGGTATTACATCGCCAATCTCATGGGATTAAGTTTCAATTGACGGGTCTAAAAACTGGATAAGTGTGACGTGTCGATGGCCGTCTACGTGCCGTCCCCCGCATCAAATACTAAACACCAGCGTCCATTGTTTCGTGGTGAGTGAAACCCTCGGGCGTTTCCGGGGGCCATGAATGAGCACCGGGTCCGACAGATCCTACTGAACACACAGGAAGGTAGTTGGACTGCGATGTGCACCACCACCAAACATTATCTATCGGACAAACCCTACAAACGACAGGACAAGGCACAACCGAGGCTAGCCAATGCTTGGGTTGGAGGACACAGGTCTTGTTGGGGATTGACAAGATAGTATTAAAAAACAGAATACTATTATAGTATTAAAAAACTAGAGGATTGACAAGAATACTTACAAGATATTTTTCCGAGTGTGTTTTTCCTCTCTACATACCTTGGTCCTATTTATAGGACCTAGAGGTAACTATCTCATAACTACTAGATCATGATGAGATGATCATCCTATAACTACTAGATCATGATTGAGGTGGTTATTGATATCATCATGTAACCACTAAATCATGATAACTATTTAGATAGATAACTATGAATCAAATCTCAAAATCAAATCTCAACACTCCCTCTTGATTCATAGTTGCATACACCGATTTGCGACATGAGATAAACATGCTTTTGAACTGGTAGCGACTTGGTGAGGATATCCGCGACTTGTTCATCAGTTCCACAATACTTCATTGTTAAGGCTCCACTTGCTACAAGATCCCGGATGAAATGATAGCGTATCTCTATATGCTTCGTTCTTCCATGAAATGTTGGATTCTTTGTCAATGTAATTGTGGCTTTGTTGTCATAAAATATTTCTGTTGCTTCCTTTTGTTCTTGATAAAGATCTTCAAGAAGTCTTCTAAGCCATATTGCTTGACAAGCTGCTGATGTTGCGGCTACATATTCTGCTTCCGATGTCGATAACGCAGTTGTTGCTTGTTTTTTAGAACTCCAAGATATAGCTCCCGATCCGAGACTAAAGACATTGCCTGAAGTACTCTTTCTATCATCTAAAGCTCCTGCCCAATCACTATCAGTGAAACCAGATAATTTACAATTAAACTTATGAGAATACCAAATACCATAATCTGTAGTCCCAGCAATATAACGCAGAATTCTTTTAACAGCTCCGAGATGATGTTTGCTTGGGCTATACATAAACCTGGATACTACACTAATAGAAAATGCTATATCTGGTCGAGTATGAGTTAGATAAATCAAACCTCCAACCAAACTTCTGTAGTATCTTGCGTTTGTCAGACTTGTACCATCTTCAAGTTTCAATTTCTCATTTACATTCATGGGTGTTGCTGCAGCTTTGCAATTAATCATATTAGATTTTTTGAGTAGATCCATTGCATACTTTCTTTGTGAAATAAAAATTCCATCTGATCCTTGCTTCACTTCCAACCCAAGAAAATAGTGCAATAGACCTAGATCTGACATTTCGAAACTATTTATCATGCATTTTTTAAATTCTGCAACAGAAAAGTTAGATGAACCCATATATATAATATCATCAACATAGAGGCAAACCATTAGAATATTATGTTCTCCTTCCTTCTTTATATAAAGAGTAGGTTCATTATTGCTCCTCTTAAAGCCATTTTGAAGAAAATAATGATCAATTTTACTGTACCATGCCCTTGGAGCTTGTTTAAGCCCATAAAGAGCTTTTCTTAGCTTATATACCTTTTCTTCATGTCCTTTAACCAAAAAACCTTCAGGTTGAGCAACAAAAACCTCTTCGTGTAAATCTCCATTTAAAAACGCAGATTTCACATCAAATTGATAAACAGGCCAACTCAGGTGAGTAGCTAAAGCCAAGAAAGTTCTCA
>LVTN01000169.1:256638-301994 GCA_001649415.1 Musa itinerans
GATTCCAAAGAAGAGGAAGAAAACAAGGCAGGAAAGGAAGAGAAAGAAAGGGAAGAAGACAAAGACAACGCAGAGAGACTGTTCTCAATCATCTAGCAGTGTTCTCATCTCAGGTTAGATCAATCTACAGTAGACTCTTGCTGTGATTACTTGGGGAGGTTTTAGATATTGTGGGCAGTGACGTGATCCTTGTATCCCAGTTATTCTCTTGTGGTTGTTGCTAGGGTTTTGGGCAAGAGATTAAGAGATTTGTATATTCATTATTTTCATAATGGATTATCTCTAGTTTGCCCCGTGGTTTTTACCCTTCACATTGAAGGGGTTTTCCACGTATATCTTGGTGTTTTGTTTGATTATGTTTCCATTTAATTCCGCTACATATTATGGTCTTCTAGTATTTATTCATCTATAAAGGTTATTCCTGTTTATAAATCTGCTGGGCAAAATTAGTCCGATTTCACACTGCTGGGCAAAAGGACATTTGCTTGCTTAACCACACTCTGTCAGCTTTGCTTCGGAGTCCGTTGTGTAGTTTATTGTGTTGCAATCAGATCCTCGACACAGGTCACTGTGGAACCCAAGCTGGAGAAACGGATAATACAAATTACTATCCTTCGTTAACAGGGAAGAAGAAGACGAGAAGAAAACAACACTGTGTATCTGTTCTGTTCTTTTTTTTGGCTTTACAACCGAAAAAGCTAAACACCGTCAAGAAGCAAATTCATGCCTCAGCTTTCGAGTTCATTTGTTTTCACAGGAAAAAGAAGAAGAAAGAGTTAAATCTGTCATGAATGATTGTAAAATAACATATGTATTTTGTAGATAATTCTCCCCCTCATGGAGAATTCTGAATATTATTATTAGGGACACCTTCCACCTGATGTCTGTCATGAATGACTGTAAAATAACATGTGTATTTTGTGAAAGAAATCAGGTTACTAGCTGGCTGGCCAACCATGCTAAGGTCAGCAAACTTTTTTTGGTCTTTGGAGAAATTTATTTCTTCCATACTTAGATTTTTTTTGTTTATGATTGTATCTTTTCGTCAATAATTTTTTTTTCTTAAATCAGAAAAAAAAAAAGATTGAGAATGGAAACTAGAGCAGGTTTGTCTTCTTTTATCACATCCATCTTCTTCTTTTCAAGCCCACACAGACTACCCGAATCATAACACTGTCAGTGGTCCTGCTGAGATTGTATCTTCTCGTCTCTGAACTCTTATGTTCGCTACATGCGCCTGAAGATGCTATTGATCTTGCCAACTCCATCCAGTGCATCACTCCTCTCATTTTGACATTTTATTGTGTTACTTGCTTTCAAGCGCCAGGTTGGGCAAAAAGCATCTCAGAAGAAACATGCATGAAGCACATGTTCTTCCTGATCGAATCTTCTTAAAAGCTAAGGTCCCAAAAGTCAACCCTCGGAGGTGACATGCGTGAAAGAAGATTTACTGGTAGGAGAGCCGGCCACATCCACCCCATCAGTGTGGTATCTCTAAGAACATAATCTTCCGTTTCCGAAACCCTATACTGCACAAGGAGGATCGCAATTGTAAAGAGAACAAGATTCCGACATTAATCTGGCATTGAACTGAAACGGCTGTCTATGATTTATGACGTCCACAAACTTGTGAAAGATTTGGGGGAAGGCTGCTCCGAGTATGCAGAGATATTTGTCGTCCTAAAGTCCCTCAGGACACCATGCTCCGAGAAAGAGGTGACTTTATCTCGTCGAGAAAATGTTAGGCCGGAAGATTAGCTGCACAAGTCATGGAGGAAAAGGTTCTGCTTTGCCGACCGGAGCAGTCGAAACCTTCCTTAGGATGCTTTTGGAATTTTCTGTTCTAAATTCAACTAATTCTGTCTCTTGTATGGCCATGGCTTTCGTAATAAGATGATGATCTTTAGGTACTTAAGTCTGCCAACTTAAGGTTATGTCGATCATCCAACTAAAGAAGATGCGGTTTTGTTTGGTGGCAGTTGCTTTCATTATTTGATCTATAATGATTTGCTGGCAAAGTTACATATTTATATATAAAGTTCCCCTTTATATATTTTTGTTTTCTTACGCAAAGGTACATAATAATATGTAGAAAAATATTTTTATATCCCTTTATTCAGGTTTATCAAAAGGAGAAAAATGTTTATGTGCCGCGTTTTCTTCACTCCGCTAGAGAAGTTGATTCCCCTGTGGTTTTGTGCTTTATCAAGTTGCCTATGAAGGAGGCAGTGTAAACTCGAATGAACAGTTATTCTAGGGGGAGTGTCATAATCCAGCGGAGTGAAGAAATGCATGAATCAACCCTTAGCTGAAATCCTCATATCTCTCTCTCTCTCTCTCTCTCTCTCTCTCTCTCTCTCTCTCTCTCGCTGTGTGTTATGGGGATTCGATCGGAAGAGTCTCATCATGGCAATTCTCAAACATGTTGGAAGATCAGTGGGGATGTCAGTGACCGTCGGTCCAAGAAATCCCTACGGCGAGTAATTCGGTTTCCTGAATGTAATAAACCTTTAGCTGCAGCATATATAACAAAGGAGAGGGACTTCAGGCTCATATATCCGGATGTTCTGTGATCACCACCACACACATACGAAGAATGATCGAAGATAAAAGATGTTCTATTTATATATATTAGGAGGAGGGATTTCTTTGAATTTCTCTGAATAGAGCAACGAGATTTTCTCATAATAAAATATAATATTTTTTGGTATGTGCTGTTAAGAGAGACTTTCCGATGACCAAGTGGCCATTTAGGATGCAAGCATGCACACGATATACCTTTATCATATTATAATCGTTGATTTTAAATTTATACTCGATGCTAAATTTATTATTATTATTTGGATTCGGAAAGCGTATTAGATGGCTGGTGAAAAGAAAAAGAAGCAAAGGGTGACCCGTCTCTAAGGCAAGTCTTCGTGTGACTTCAACCAAACATGAAATAAGTCTCAATCAAGCAAAGTTGTAGTCTTGACATATATAAATCTGCTCCAACCAATCAACAAGCAACAACTTAATATAAATTTATATAAATCTCATAAAGGTCCTCCAGTTATATCGTGAAGTTTTGGACTCAAATCCCACCTTCACTATTTATCATTTGAAATTAAAAAAAAAAAGTCATTCGAATGAAGATAGAGATAAAATGTCCGGATACATACGCTTAGAAAAAAATGAAGATAGAGATAAGATACTTGTATGAAAAGATAGACACGTCAATCTAGTTCCACTGTTGAAGTGATAAAGATATTCTTATAAAAACTTGATGAATTCATCTTAGATCGATGATTATGATCTCAGAAGAGTTTTATTAAGACTACCAAACTTTTATTACAAAAAGAAAAGTTACGTTTATCCTTTGATTCATCTGCCAGAGTGACATGAAAAGTCCGGTTGGAGTTCTTCCTACTGAGTTAAGTGTATAAGATTCAGCATCGCGATTATGATGGCGTTTGACTTGCTACAATCGAAGCACAATGACCAAAAGAGTGGTAGCATAGGGGAAAAAAATCATCTTCCCTCGTCAAAACCACCATTATTTTCACAGGAAAGCAGCAAAGGAGGTCAACTTGCATGCTTTTCTTTAATTGCCTCCACATGACATGCGATTCCACACGAGAAATAGAAATAGCTACAATTACAGCATGCCAAACATATCTTCTCTAGTCATGGTGTGTACGTGGATGATAATAATAATTAATTGTCATGTCAGAAGCTATAGTATGTATGTGGATGACCGATTACATATATATATAAATAAAAAAAACTTTCTTTTCAAGCCTTAGCCTCAATTAGCCCTTTTGCCAACTTTTTTGATTGGGGATGAGATCATTTTTAGGTGGGGATGGATTGACTCCTAAAGGACCACAATGAGAACGGTTTTATGAATACCGCTCCTCATATCTTTATTGGTAATATTTTTATGATTGATTTGGAAGATGAGAAATGAGTTTGTCTAACATATCTAGACGTCTCTCTTGCATCATTTTTATTGAAATAATAGTTTCTATTTAATTTTTTTTTTGTTGAAAATTTTTTATCCATTATTAGGTGGATTGTTCTTGTTTTAAGGTAGGTTAAGTTAAACCGTAATGAAAACCCAAGATGAGGATCGAGGACTACTAGCTAATTTTTTTTATGGTAAAAGAAAAGTTATATTACTTCTTCAAAAAATGAAGATGATAACCCATGCCTCTAGCATCCGAGGCCATCAAAACAGTAAGATCTCGAGGATAATTCATTCTAAGAAGTAATATTGCTACTTGTTTTTTTGTTGAACGTAGGTTTTTATTAGATATTTAGAGATAAAATGTGAAACATTGATAATCTTAGAGGATTTTTATGTCGTTTGCAAGCGTAAGATGCCTCGGGTGCATGTGAAGTCCGATTAATTATCCTAAATCAATATACTTATTAGTGACAATCCACTTTCTTGTCCATCTTGAGCATCATTCGAAATACTACCAACAATTCTTCACATATTATGAGGGAGGGGAATCAAATTGTTAATGGGTTAATTCTCTATGCTCAAATGAGTAAATGCCTTTATAAATATAAATTATAGTTGTGGATGATACTAATTGTAATTACTTTACTCCAATATAATTTTCTCTCTTTGTTTTGAGGGGAAAAAAAATAATCTTAGCCTCACAGGTGAAGACCAAGCAATTCAAATTCAAATGGTGAGAGTTGTAATCTAATGGATTGAGCACGTGGCATTCCAATTCGAGCTCCGAAGATATCTCTGTGGGCATTAAAAGAGTGGGTGGTGACACAGCACGGCCAGCCCTTGTTCTTGCATACGAGTTTTTTGCTCAAAGGTTTTGTTGTGTGTATATACATATCCTGAGTGGTGGACGACTATGACCTAACTTCCATTGAGAAGACCAGAAGCGACGTCGACAAAGGTGTTGTACAAGTCAAACCTTTACTCATTGTTGGTCACCAAGTGCACACCACAACAAAAGTCAATGTTGAATGTATGGTGAGTCATTGCTTGTTCAACCCCTCATCTTTCAAGCTTACTAACTTTTTATACACAACCTTTCCACATATATATATAAATGAAATGAAACTCTCCACGATGCCGAATCCGGAAAACAATCGAAATGATCTTTGATAATTCATACCATTCCATGTATTATGAAGGAAAAATCTGTTCTAAGTGTCTCTTAACTTTGATAATATGTGTATTTTGTTGCATAATTGATAAGACAAATTCTAATAGCAGCTCGACACATGACTGTCCAATCAAAAATAAGATGCAAGGACCTAATCAACATCCAGATCATATGGATATCAATTCAAAATATCAATCCAAAGAATATTACAAAAATGATGGGACTAGAAACATTCCATCCATACCTTAAAATATTTTTCTCAATTAACTCGCTATAAAAAATTACTTTTAGACATGATAATCGAGACCGGTGATTGTTCATGAAAATAACTTTATCTTTATTGACTACTGAACGTTGAAGGAATCATATCTAAAAATCTATTCAACCTAAGTCCTCATGCAAATGGTCTGTGGAGCACACACCTAAATCCACTTTAGACATCATCGATATCCATGATATCACTAATCTACCATACCATGAATACGTACGTAACTATCAATATTTTTTGCTTAGACATAATTCTCTTTCGTCTTTAAATGAAAGCTTGTCACAGTAGCGTCGACTAAGAATTTTAGTAGTATCACCGGCTTTTTTCTTTGGTCGACTAAGAATATGTTTACATTTTCTGTGTAGCGTTACGCTTGATCTTACAAAACTAATTTCCATGGCTGATAGACGAAACCGGAACAGGAGCGACAAAGGCACACACGGCAATACATCCATATACACAACTGCAAAAATCGACCTATATATGCACTAATTAAATTCAGGTGTTTCGTAGCTACCCAATTTTGATTGCAACGCATTGGACAAACTGTAGATCTCTAAGAATCGTTTTAGAGGACCGGCGTCGACACTAAAAGGTGAAAAAGGAAACTAGAGATCTGTGACTGACTGAGGGAGAGGCTTAGACACAGAAGAGAAGACCTTGGCAAAAGAAAAAAGGAGACGGAGAGAGAGAGAGAGAGAGAGAGAAGGACGAGCAGGCGATGTGAATCAGCAACCCATTAGGGAGGTAAGTGCAAAATTTCCAGGCTTTTTCGATGGTAGTGGAAGACGGGGGTGGGCCCCGCGCGGGTCTTAGTGCCAGCCGCACGCCATGTGGGACCCACGTTGACCTACAACAGCCTGGTCATGAGCATGCCATCACCCTTGCCTCCTCGTGTCCTCTCTCCTCTCCTCTCCTCCTCGTTCCTATGTCTGTCTCTTTCAGCAGACAATTTCCTTCGGAATTTGGAATATCTTGTATCCAATGAATTGACGGATTTGGCCAATCAATCAATATAGGTAATTCATTGGATTGTATGATTGGAAGTTTGAGAATCTTAGTGTAGTTTAGATCATAACTTCAAAAAATGGAAGCAGAGTTTCTGAACAAATTTAATGTTAAACCTCTTCAGCTAAATCTGTAATTGCTGAGCCCACACAAACATAAGGCTGCCACCACTAAAATGTATCACTTGAAGAGAGAGAGAGAGAGATTATTGTGCATGATTCCATTCCCTTGGAGGATCCATGCAGTTTTAATACGAGTTATACGATGTTGTGAAAACAGAAGATGACATGTTCCCAAGTCGTGCCCTTTTCGATAGGTAATATTAGTTTAGAATTTGGACAAAGTAAATTGAGCCACTAAGAAGAATCGAATGGTTGAAGAATCTGAAAAGCAATTATCGGCTCTCCAACTTTTCAATTCTATACGATTGATGCTAACATTAAACAAGTGTGTTGGTTCTATCCTTACCGAAAGACTCGAGTATGCAGTATGTTGTTGGCATCCCTACATCTCTATAAACCTTTGAAAGCAGCGTCAACTTGATTCACCACTCTACAGCACAGAAAACTCATTGCCCCTATCATTGTGCTGCCTCTGCCTCAGTTACAAGATCTCACTTCCTTAGCATGTAATCTTAGTAATTCCTCTAATGGTGCTTTTATTTTGTATTTAGATTGTCATCCTTTTCACAGTAGATGAACAACTGGAGTAGCATTATTCACACAATGACTTCGGCTACCCCGGTGAGTGTTTTCGTAAGATACTAGTCCCGAGTCCCAAAACGACAGACATCTTATCTTGGAGAAGCTTACCAATTCCTCTCAGCTCTCCATCCTCCCCTTGTAGGTCAAAGGTGGATGACTTCCACAGCCCAACAGTGCTTGTAAGATATAGGATATCCTCGAGTCCTTGTTTTTTTGTTCTTTCCATTCGACCCAAACCTTAAGAAGCCATACCAAAGTCAATAGAAGAACAAGAGCACACGAGAGAGAGGGGGTGGGGGGGGGTGGGGAGGGGTCGTGAGCGATGGCAGAAGATCTCCAGACCGGGATATGCAGTGGAGGGAGCTGGTGGAACCCTGAAGGAAACGGCAGCTTTGATGCGCCAACCTCCGTGTCATGCTCGACTGCAATGGCTGATATGATCGGAGGAAGAGCCTTCTGTTGGAGCGCTGCGTCGGGCGATGACTCCGCAGGATCAGCCGGTGGTAGCTCCATCGCTTTTCAAGAAAGTAATCATATGCTCCAACACTCGGATATTCGCCCTTTGTTGATCGATTCGGCCATCCCAAGCTTCGGCCTCGTCTCTTCCTCCATGAACTGGACTCGAGCGTTATCGTATGTCTCTAGTGCATGCTTGCTTAAATCTTAGAATTTTCGTGTAGTCAGAGATCACAGGTTTGAGCCATCCGAAATTTAATGAAATAGGTATGGTGGAAGACCTGAGAGCAGCAGCCTTCATGCTATGCTCCAAGAGGATCTCGGCTCAAGACCTTATATCAGGCAGGACCCGCCGGCTGTTTCAAATCAAGCTCGTACCGGCGCTGAAAGTTGGACCGCGAATCCGTCTAGCGACATGAACCAGAATCTCTTGCTAGAACAACACCATTTCAGTTCAGGTCACGAGTCCAGCGATGCTGGTGTTGGTAGCTATCAGTTCATGTATGGCAATCGACTGATGAACGGCAACCAGTCTCCGACGACCTCCTATCAGGGAAGCTCGAACGAGCTGTGGCAACCTTCATGGGCTAAATTCTCTCATCAGTTCCTTAAATCCTCGCATCCAAAGCAGCAGTCGAATAACCAGCTGCAGTTCACCAACAACACTCCCTTTTGGAATGCATCTGCGGCTGCCTCAGTTGGTGAGACAAGGTCGGCCTTGTGTTCTCCGGCGACTTCGCAATTTGACTTGCAGCCCAGAACTATCTACCGTAATCTCACAGCTAAGGTACCCATCATCGATTCGTGTATCTTCATTCTGACCATTGAAGTTTTGGAACATGAGTGTATTTCGGGACGCTTGACTGTGCAGATGAATCCGGAAGGAATTCATGATTCGTGTTCTTCCTCGACCATGAAAACCGGAATCGAGCCGGCGGCAACTAAAAAGCTCCGGATCGAGACACCTTCGCCACTACCAACCTTTAAGGTACGGTTAGACCGGTCGAGATTTTGGATCGATGGTATTTGGTCTTTTGCTTCTGTTGCCCGTCACTTTTCATGTTATGTTAGCGTTCGCATTACATGTTTGCAGGTGAGGAAAGAAAAATTAGGGGACAGAATCACTGCTCTCCAGCAGATAGTTTCGCCTTTTGGAAAGGTCAGTGCTGTTTGTTTTATTTGTCTTTGTCTCGAAGAGCATTGTTAACTACGCTAGCAAATGAACTATTTGCTCTTATATTTTCAGACTGACACTGCATCGGTTCTCCAAGAAGCCATCGAATACATTAAGTTCTTGCAGGATCAAGTTGGTGTAAGCTTCTTCATCCATGTTTTCGTCCAGCTATTGTTATGTTTCTCGTCACAGAAAAATTCTTGCACCGCTAACCCCGTCTGAACTGCAGGTTCTAAGCAGTCCATACTTGAAGATGTCCGACAAGTCGAAGGATTGCAGTGAACCGAATCAAGATCTAAGAAGCCGGGGACTGTGTTTGGTTTCCGTCGCAATCACGCACCCGGTGGCAAGCGAGACCACAGCAGACTTCTGGCACCCCACATTCGGAGGAACCTTCAGATAGAGAAGATGATTACACCGTCCAGTGAGGGAATAGGATGATGGAGCATTTGTATGAACCACGATGTTGCAGAATGTAAGCCGAAGAAATGATATTTTAGAGTAGGAGCAAAGGAATATGTACCGTATGTTCTTATGAATTTTTATTATAATAAAAATAATATACATATATACTGCCATCAGCCCCACTATGACCATTCTTTTCATTAAAAAAATAAAAATAAAATAAAATTTTAACAGTGGTACAGAATAATCGAGTATTAAATTAAACTTTATGATGAGATATCATTTTAAGTTTAATTTAGACTCATGTAATATTTTATATATATAATTGATAAAAAGAGATGCTATAGAATGAAAAGAGGTGGAGAGATTTGAAATATTATAAATTATTATATTTAATATAAAATTGGAGTATTTGTTTTCTTCTATTCCCTTCTTTTGTAAATGCTCTTCGATGGTCATCATATTTATTTTTGTAAGAGATTGAAACAAATTACTCGTGCAGACCCCAAGCCCGACCACCTCACTGGATGCCGTTCAAATGCCGCCTTCAGGGATGGGGACATATGCAGCAGCAGCAGCAGCAGCAGCAGCAGCAGCCTGCCCCCCATTTCGTTTTGGGATCTTTACTTTTGGTCTATTTATATTATGTGATGAAGGTAGTGGGACTCAGAGTGTGACGACGACGACTCCTCTAGTACTTTTGCATAACGTACTATTTTTTGAAAAAATCGGTTAAAAACGGAATAATTTTTCCTTTTGTGTAGGGTTCCTCATCTAAATACCAATTTGTTATCAAAAAAAAAATATATTAATCAGAACAGTATAAACAGTAAAATAATAAATCAATCATATAATGAGACCAAAATTTTAACGTGAAAAACCTAATTCGAGAAAAACCACGGAACCGTAGTTTATCTTAAACTTCCACTATCAATAGTAATGATAACAGGTTTACAATAAGTATTCTCTAAAATAATAAGAGGATCACAATAATATTAAGATAATATATCTTGGCTCAAGAATAGCATATATTCATTACATACTGTTAAGATTGTAAAGCTTGCTGTAAGAATTCTTCACATTAATTTTTGGTCAGAACCGACAAAGTTTAACCATTGATTGTCAAACAAAAAACTCAAAAATCTTATTTTCTCTCTCCTTTTTCTCTCTTTGTTATTTCCTCTCTGTCTCTATGCACGCCCCTGTTCTCTTTGTTGCCTAAACTGCATGCCTCTTTTTACTTTTCTCTTTTTACTTTTAATTATTGATTTGGGTTCGAAAGGCCCAATTGTCCAAGCCCCCATATGGGTTAGACTCAACAATTCTCCCCCTTCAACTCATATGGTGGGCGCCCGCTCTTCACCTACATGCTTCAAGCTTCTCCTTAGACAAAGACTTTGTCAACATATCTGATCCATTCTCATTAGTATATATATTTTCCAACTGTATTTCTTCCATCTCAAGCACATTACGAATCCATTGATATCTCACATCAATATGCTTGGATCTAGAATGGTATGTTGGATTCTTGGAGAGGTGAATGATGCTCTGACTATTATAGTAAATAATATATCCTTCCTGTTTCAAGCTCAATTCATATAGAAACTTTTTCATCCATAAAGTTTCCTTGCAAGCTTCAGTAATTACTATATATTCTTCTTCCGTGGTTAATAGAGCAATACAATTTTGTAACTTTGATTGCCAAGAGACTGCTCCCCTGTAAATGTCATCAAGAACCCCGAAGTGGACTTACTGGAATCAATATCACTTGTCATGTCTGCATCTGTGTAACCTTCTAACATAGGTTCATCACTACCAAAATATAAACACAACCTGGAAGTACCTCTTAGATATCTTAATATTTATTTCACTACTGCCTAATGTTTCTTTATAGGATTAGAGAGAAATCGGCTGACAACTCCAACTGCATAAGCTATATCTAGCACAGTACAAACCATAGCATACATCAAACTGCCTACTACAAATGAGTAAGGCACTTTGGACATTTCTTTTTTTTTTTTCTCACTTGTAGAATATTGTTTCAAACTAAGTTTAAAATGACCTATAAGTGGAGAACCAACTGCTTTGTCTTTACTCATGTTGAATCTTTCAAGAACCTTTTCGACTTAAGTCTCCTAAGATAGCCAAATCTTCATTTTCTTTCTATCACAAAGAATCTTAATGCCAAGTATTTGTTTCACCAATCCTAAGTCTTTCATGGCAAAAGACTTACTTAGCTCTCTTTTAAGTTTTTCAATTTTACCAGCATCATGGCCAATAATCAGCATATCATCAACATATACCAGTAGAATAATGAAATCATAATCTAAAAATTTCTTCATAAACACACAATGATCAGATGTGGTTCTATCATACCCTTGGCTTATCATAAAGGAATCAAACTTCTTGTACCACTGTTTAAGTACTTGTTTAAGTCCATAGAAACTTTTCTTAAGCTTACACACCACATTTTCTTTTCCCTTGACTTCGAAACCTTCTGGTTGCTTCATGTAAATTTCTTCTTCTAAGTCACCATAAAGAAATGCTATTTTTACATCAAGTTGCTCAACTTCTAAATTCAAATGGGAAGCCAAACCAAGAACAACTCGGATAGAGGACATTTTCACAATTGGAGAAAATATTTCTTCAAAGTCAATACCTTTCTTCTGACTAAATCATTTCACAACTAGTCGTGCCTTGTATCTTTATTGTGAGCTATTATTTTTTGTCTTCAATTTGTAAACCCAATTATTCTTGAGAGTTTTCTTCTCTTTAGGTAATATTACCAAGTCATATGTATGGTTCTCAAGCAAAGATCTCATTTCTTCTTGGCTTTAACCCACTTATTCTTATGCTCATGTAGAATAGTTTCTTGGTAAGTTTCTGGCTCTCCCCCATTAGTAAACATAACATATTCATTTGGAGGATATCTAGTAGATAGTTGTCGCTCTCTTGTGGATCTTCTCAATGGAATCTCAACTAGTGGTGGAGGTATTTGTTTAGTTGGTTCAACATCATCAACTGTAGGAGTCTCATCACTGACATTCTCATCATGAACTTCTTGTTCATCTCCCAAATGATCATTATGAACTATAGGTGAACGAACTAGACCCAAACTCACAGGAATATAAACAAAGGTTTTTGGCTTCTCAACATTATCATCATCATCAAACAATTAATCTTCAAGAAATACATCTCTGCTTTTAATAATCTTCTTGTTCACTGGATCTCATAATCTATACCTAAACTCTTTATGACCATATCCTAAGAAGATACATGCTTTTGCTTTATCATCAAGCTTGGACCTCTCATATTTAGGAATATGAACAAATGCTTTATACCCAAAGACTCTCAAGTAATTATAAGATATATCTTTTCCTTTCCATACTCTCTCTAGAACATCACCTTTTAGAGGAACTGATGGAGAAAGATTTATAAGGTCAATTGTAGTTCTCATAGCCTCCTCTCAAAATGACTTAGGTAACTTGGCATGGGAAAGCATACACCTAATCATTTCTTCAATGATTCTGTTTATCCTTTCTGACACACCGTTCTACTGAGGAGTTTTAGGAACTGTTTTCTT
The DNA here is from genome assembly GCA_001649415.1 of Musa itinerans. Taxonomy (NCBI): domain Eukaryota; kingdom Viridiplantae; phylum Streptophyta; class Magnoliopsida; order Zingiberales; family Musaceae; genus Musa; species Musa itinerans. Next base: position 269,357 of record LVTN01000169.1, read on the forward strand.
AAGCCTAATACCATGGAACCTGCAATAATTCTCAAAAGAATCCTTGTACTCGCTACCATTATCTGCTCGAATATACTTTAGCTTTTTGCTAGTTTCTCTTTCAATACTGATATGAAACTCATTGAAAACATCGAGTACCTGGTCTTTAGATTTCAAAGCAAAAGCCCAAACTTTTGTAGAATGATCATCAATAAAAGTAACAAAATAAAGAGCACCTCCAAGAGTTCTAGTTTGCATAGTACAAACATCAGTATGAATAAAATCAATAACATCTGATTTTCTAGATAATGGATATATATGAAAGACAACTCTATGTGTTTTTCCAGCTACGCAATGATCACAAAATTTAAGAGATTTACCTTGCAACTCTAGTAAGAACTGCTTTCTAGCAAGAGTTTGAAGTCCCTTCTCGCTGATATGACCAAGCCTCTTGTGCTAAAGATCTATACTTTCACCCTTCTAAATTGTATTAATCTCTCCTTTATGTAGCTTAGCTTCTATGACATAAAAAGAGTTAAGTTTCTTTCCTCTTGCCACGATTAGAGAACCTTTAGTGAGTTTTCATTTGCTTTTACCAAAATAGTATGTAAATCCCTAATCATCAAGTTTGCTTATAGATATCAAGTTAAGACGAATATTTGGAACATGTTTGATATCTTTGAGTATCAATTTGCTCCCAATACTAGTCTCCAAGCAAATATCTCCAATACCCATAATCTTCGATATATCACTGTTTCCCATTTTAATATTACCAAAATCACCAGTAGTATAAGATCTGAAGAAATCATCATGAGAAGTAATATAAAATGAAGTATCGGAGTTAATTACCCAATTACTATCCTGAGTTGCAAGACTGACACAACCATTATCACAAACAATAATGATATCACCTTCAGCAGCAACTGTATTGGTCTTTTTCTCATTTTTCTTCCTTTCATTCTGTTCTCACTTCCAAAACCTACACTCTTTCTTCATATGACCTGACTTATTACAGTAGAAACATTTGATATCTCTTTTAGACTTGGATCTTCCTCTATAACCATGTGGATTTCTGCTATGACTTCTTTTACGTCTTTCTTGTTTTTCAGTAACAAATGTACCAGAAGAAGATTCTCCATATTCTTTCCTTCTGGCATCTTTATTTAGCAAACTATCTTTAACTATATCTATAGTTAGAGTCCCCTTTAGCGTGGAGTTACAAATTGTCACCATATATGTTTCCCAACTTTTTGATAAAGAGCTGAGAAGTAATAATCTTTGCATCTCATCATCTATATTCATTTTCATAGCAACAAGCTTGTTTGCAAGACTCTAAAATAGGCTAATATGCTCAACAATATTACTATCATCTTTATACTTCAAATTTAAAGCCTTATGAGGAGAGAAATTCTATTTCTCATTGTCTTTTTCGCAAAGAGGTTTTCTAACCTTTGTCAAACAATATCAGCTCTAGTTTCATTACAAATATACTCATTCAAGTTTATATCCATCCATCTTCTAATATAAGCAATAACTTTTCTGTATTGAAGTTTCCATTTTTCATCGTCCATAGTAGAAGGTTTATCTTTAACCTTGATAGGCTTATACAAATCTTTGCAATAAAGCAGATCTTCCATCATACGTCTCCAAATGAAATAATTTGATGAGTTCAATTTAATCATACCATCTGACTCCATTTCAATTACACAAGAAAAAAATACTAGTACCAAATTGTTGGGAAAAACTTGTTAAAGCGAAATAATTCTTTTCCCCTTTGTTTATCAAAATGGGTTCTTCATCTAAATACCAACTTATTATCAAAAGCACATATTAACCTGAATAGTATAAATAGTAGAGCAATAAATCAATTATACAATGAGACCAAATTTTTAACATGAAAAACCCAATACGGGAAAAACCACGAGAACGTAGTCTACCTCAAACTTTCACTATCAATAGTAATGATAACAGGTTTACAATAAGTCTTCTCTAAAATAACAAAAGGATCACAATAACGTCAAGATCATATATCTTGGCTCAAGAATAACATATCTTCACCACATAAATGGATCTCATCATAAGAGAATTTTATGTATCACAAAGTGGATATCACAGGAAAGTACATCAGAGAAAGTAATAAACTGTAAATCAACACCATTAGGATTGTAGAACTTACTGCAAAGATTCTTCACATAAAATTTAGATCAAAACCGACAAAGTTTAACCTTGATTGGAAAACTCAAAAATCTTATTTTATCTTTCCTTTTTCTCTCTTTGTTATTTTCTCTCTCTCTATGCGTGCCACTGTTCTATACGGAAGCCTATTTTTTCCTTTTAATTGTTGATTTGGGCTCGAAAGGCCGAATTACCCAGCCCGTTTGGATGTCAGTCATCTCGGAAAAACCTTACAACTCTGTTTTCTGTCGTGTGAGATACAAGTATACTTTTTTTGTTTGTTTTCCTCCTCCTCCTTCTTCTTCTTCTTCTTCTTCTTCTTCTTCTTCTTCTTCTTCTTCTTCTTCTTCTTCTGTATATATGTATTTAAAGGCAGTCTCAGCAGCACAGGGCTCATCACCGAAAGCCGTGGTCAGATACAAATCCCTTAGATTTTACTGATTACTAACGAAGCTCATAAATGGCACAGCCAAAGTCCCACAAAAGAATGTGAGCCTGCAAATGGCTGTGGAATAAAACACCTGTTAAATGTGTGCGAGACTGTGTCGCGGCCGGACCGCGTCTCGTCGGCTAGCCCAGCCCAGGCGTTCAGCTCGTTGCGCATCGGTGATCCGCGTGGCCCAGCTCGACAGAGCGAGACCAGAAGAAGCGGTGTTTTAGGGATTTGTCGCCTCCATTTGCATCAGAGGATTAAACCTTGGTATTCAAAGTCCCACGCTTTTACTCTGTTCCGAAGAGAGATCAAAGTTCGGTTCGCCTATCCCAATGCAACACACCAGCAAAGGGAAGCGGCATTAGCCACTATTCCCAGGTCGCTGCTCATGCGCCCTCCGTATTCTGCTGCACTATCGCAACACCACTCTCGCTCGCTCTCTCTCTCTCTCGAACGACAGCATGTCTGTATGTGGTCCTGAGCTTTGTTAATGGCCCTCCCAGTGCATTATGGTATATGTAAACCAATTGCTGCTCCTTCTATCGTACGTACTTCCAAGCCCTAAAACGCCTCCCATTAGGAGTAAATGCCTAAAACCCGGGTCCGAGTAATAAACGTTACCAGGTGGTCAACTCTGTGCTGCGTCTTAGGCCCTCTAAGAATATAATTTTCAACTCTCAAATGGCATAGTCCTTTCAGAGACACGTGGTGAACAAATGTGTAGTCCTTTCAAAGACAAAAAAAAATTAACACCACCATCTAAGCTAAAGCCAAAGCAGCGTGTCACTTTTAATTCCATATCCACATGTGCTTTTAATTCCATATGATACGGGATTAAGACGAGGAACGCTGAAATCTACACATTCGTGACTAATATAAAGGTTCCCCAAACACTTAAAAAGACATCAATACTTGGAGACATACTCAGAGGGCTTTGGCGCTTTTGTCGACGCTTGTGTTTTTTCTCGTCTCATAGGGATAGCTTGAGCGAGAGATCGGGAGAAGTCGAGGAGGCCGCAGCGGAGGAGGTTGAGATGGCGTCACAAGCCTCCCTATTGACAAGCTTGGATGAACTGCCGTCGTTGGATGCGCTGCGGCTGTTCGGCGGAAAGAAGTCGAACTCCTTGATCGTCAGCTCCCTGTCGTTGGTCAATTTAGCCTTCCACTGGGTGCACCCACGGTTCTGCATTCCAAAGAGAAAGCACCGAATCAACAGGAAGGACAGGAGTGGGGTGCGACCATGACGGAGCGATGGAATCGAAGGGAGTGGCAATCACCAAATCGACGGCCATGCCAGCAGCGAGATCCATGTCTAAGTAATCCGCGCCATTGGCCACATTGTCCCCTAGATCGTTGCCGAAAAGGCTTTTCTTCTAATGGATCAAGTTTCATCAAAGATAAGTGGATGAGAAGCTAAAGAAAGATGGGAACCGGACGCGGTGGGGTTTGGGAAGACGGAATGAGGGGCTTACTCGGGCGCAAAACTCGCACTGAGGATTTTGGCATGAAGGGACCTCTAGAGACGGATTTTGGAATCTGGCTTGAAGACATCGATCCCTGTGCACAGCTTGGATGGCGGAGGCAGCAGCAGCAGTTCCGCCAAACGTCAAGGGTGCCTGGACGATCGAACAGTAGCTTGGAAGGTAGTCGTCGGTGGGGTGGCTTCCGGAGAGGGCGATGGGAGCGCCGTATACGGCAGCCGCGGCCAGAGGGGTGAGTTGATGGTGAACGAGATTGCCGTAGCTTTTGGACCCGGGGAGGGGGTGGGGCTGGAGGAGATGGGGGTCGTCGCGGAAGGGACCGAAGTCGAACGCGGTCAACTTGTTCCAGCGCTCCTGGAGGCGGAGCCGCTCGAGCTGAGCAACACCGAGGCCCCTCTGCGGCGGGCGCTTTGGCAAGACCGCCTTGGCTCCGCAACCCTTGCGACCCTTTACCTTGCCCGTGGGGGCTTCCACTTTTGCCTCTGCGGTGGCGCCTCCTCCGTCGTCGGCTTTGTGCTGGTCGGAGGGCCAGAGGAAGAAGGACGTCGCCATCGTCAACGGTCTAAACAGATGACGAGAGGGAACGAGGATCGGAGGAGTAGGTGGGTATATATAGGAGGACGAGAAGAGACGTACCCAGAAAACCACAAGAGGGAGGGAGGCAACAGCGGGAACGACAGTACGGTGGATGCGCGAGGGAGCGGCCAGTCTCATAACTGAATTCTTGAGTGTGGTCCCCACTAGTAGGGCAGACACAGGGGTGGAGTATCAGAAATGATATGGAAGGCGCATAGCCGTCTCATGTACGAGGTGTAGACTGGCATTGCCCGGGATGGTTAGAGTCGTCCGAGAGGAACGTTAGAGATACATCCATGTGTGTGTACACGGTGCTGGAACGGGCATTCACCAAGTCAGGGAGGAGGTAGTAGGGTCATGGAAGAAAGGCGGGGGCTAAGAGTTTGCGAGAGACGATTGGACTGAACGGGAGGGTCTACGGTGGATACGGTGATGACATTACGATAAGGAGAAAGATCGAGTGGGTATTCCCTCTCTCTCTCTTCTGGAATTCTTTTCGTGTGGTTCCAAAGAAGTTGACGATTGGTCTGGTCCAGCTTTGCACCGTGTCATTGAGCGTTACTACTTTAACCTGGTAACATTACTGACGGAGTATCAGAGGGATCCCAAAACCCAACCCAACGGGACCATCACACAGAGAGAGAGAGAGAGAGAGAGAGAGAGAGAGAGAGAGAGAGAGAGAGAGACGTATACGGCGAGCCGGGCAAACGGAACCAGTACTGCGAGGCAGCAGCTGCCTCGTCCAGTACAGACCGGGCGTCAGTTGCACGGCCATGCAGAGTCTTTGGTTCGTGCGAAAAGTCGCCGTCTACCACAAGGCGGAGCTGCAATACCTCAAATCCATTCCCCTGCAATTCAAGGTTCACCTCATAAGTTGCTATATAATTATCACTGCATCAAAGCCAGGTCGCACCACCACTAATCATGCTTCCTAGACCGTGATGGCACCGAGATTCATCCGCATCTGACAACTATCTTGATCAACGAGTCATGAATTCTTCCATGTACCTATACGTAAGAGTTTTCCACGGATTAAATCCAATGTCCACCAACACAAAATTAACTGCAGTTACCCACTCCGACACAATATTGGATGTCGCGCGCACAACAAGGGTGCTCCAAGCTCTTGTTATCATTGCAGTTGGAGTCATTTAAGAGTGGTAATCAAGGAGGATTCCAAGTCAATGTGATGCTCCAATTATCTCACATTCGAGTTAATGTTTCTGAAGATAGTTCTGCACTTGCGGATAAGTTTCTTGGATCGAAAGGTCAACGAATCTTGTGTAGTATATAAGATATCGAGTTCCAGAATGCGTAGGGTTCTGCACCGATGGTCCTGCTCTTGTCATCGTATGTGATGCTGTTTCTATATGTTTGCAACTTATTTTTCGTGGAGTTGAAGAAGATACAGGCCCATTCTAGATACTAGGCCTGGGCCTAAATACCTCATTTCAGCATTGAACTCTGTATCCTATCGATTACACCGGAGGCCCTTCCAAGTAGTCGTTATAGGCAGGACAAGTTCAGGTGTATGTGCCACTCACCTGTACCGTATGCAGCCTAGGTGTTGGGTGGAAGTGCAGCTCGACTCCTCGAGGTCGGGTTTTCACACACTTGAACTGCTATGTTGTAAGTGAGATAAAAAGGGTGGTCCATATGTGGACCAAAAACACGTTGTCCCGATACAGCATTGCTGCAAATATCATTACCGGGACGGTAGGATCTCGAGATAACAGCAGAGTGACATCTCTGAGCATCGACCTGAGCTAGAAGGTTGCTGTATACACGATTGGACTAATCGGTCCTAAAGGACAAGCAGCCGAGAAACACTACTGAATAGGTGAATTACCTGAGCCTTCTCATTCATCCATACTGGCAAGACATATGGATGAAACGAGCAGCTTGGAACTTTGTGTGTCACATGAGCGTACTGTATATCTAAGAGGAGTATAGTTTTAGCGAGAATGGGCTGACAGTTGCATCAGATGGCTGCTTGCAATGAAAGAGATGTCAACTTTGGTAGTGTAGTAGCATCATCTCCGAGACGCATATGTTTGTCCGAGCGAAAGCTGTCTTCACGTGTTACTCCACTTTGACATTGTCTTTTTGTTTTATTTGTTTGGGAACGGAGAAGACAGCTAGCCTGTGGTGTGTGAGGTTGGCCAACACGCATCGTAGCCCACCGAGCCACTTCCTCGTCGTTCAATGCGGTTCAGCTCTCCTTTTCGTCTCCACATGTACCGACTGCCTTTCTCTGCTCAGGGTCCACAGCCTTTTGAGAGAGATCCTTCGATGACAAGGAACCCCTGCGAAGATGCCACCGTAGGCCCATAAGGTTAACTCGAAGAAGAACGAACCTGTGTGGTAAAATTTATCTACTTGCAACTTTGTAGTCTGGATGTTGCACTTACCAACATTAGATGCAAGCTTCTATGGAGCCTCCGGTTGAAGGAAGCCGTCAGGAATATCAGCAGGATTCATATGAATCATCAGGACTGGCTACTACCTCATCTTGCATGGTACAACTTGGACCTCCTCTAACACAAGCGGTGCTTACCTCTTGGAGATGCTGCATTTGCTTTGGAGTCGGATAACTTCGACGCTTCTTACTTAATTAGCTGCTTCAGGTATTGATAAGATGCTGCATTTGCTTCGAGGTTACGTAACTTCAAACCTCTGCGATTGGTTCTGACGGTTGAGGGATTGACTGATGCATTTGGTAGCTACGGTTGGCAGGTAATGTCCAATTGGAATTAAGAAATAGAAAGGACATGGTTAGTTAGGAAATTTTGAGTAGTCACAAGAAGATAGGTACGTAAGTGCAAAGGGACAGACAGGAGGAAGGCCAAGCTGGGGTTCTTCTTTTGTTTCATGCATGTCCAGTGCAACAACACCTAAAGATTTGAGGGGTTTCATTGGGTTGAAAGAAGAGGAAGTTAACACGATGTTGTCTTGGAAATCAAACCCTCCAAGAAACAACAAACAGGATATGCATCTGAGTGACACAGAGTAGTTAACACGAGAGCAAGAGCAATTCCCGTGTGTACTTCATCTTATATGTTCCTATGCAAGTGTATGCACACGTATGGTATAAGCAAGTAGTACTAAGGCAACCATGCAAGCTTCCGAGTGCCTCGCCGCCAGAGCCCAGATACACACACACACACACACACACACACGTTGGATCTCTGGAGTGTCTGATGCTGGCATTGCCTAAGACTAGCTGTCCTGCGAAGCACAAGATCCAGATCCCTACAGCCCTCGCGGCATGCATCCAATAGAGTGATAGTGCTGCAGAATGACGAAGCCACAGTCATCCTGATTACTCTCTTCGGTCTTAACTTGCGGTCCCCACTCCCTAAAGATCGATTGCTAGCCTCTGAAACTAGTCCCGTGCTGGTTTACTGTTTGAGCCATACGAACGTGAACCGAAAAGGTTGCCCAAGTTAAGGCTCTCCTCTGCCACGAACTAAAGACATGCAAGCCTCTTGTCTGAACATCGTGGAACAACCATGTGAAACTTAATGAGGATCTACAGTTGGAGTTTCAAGAGACACAGAAGATCATCACAACTTAAAAAAGTAACGTCGAGTTAGGTCGAGCATGGTAACATGAATGCACTGTCTGCTTCAAGGGAGATGGTGGTTTATTTAGCTACAAGGACTGGTAGATCCAGGACACAGCATCAACTAGAAGGTGCAGCTTTTCCCTCTTGCCTAAGCTTCACTGCCCACCATCATCAAGTTTCGAAGGTTCTCTTTTTAATAAGGCGTCTCCCTTAGCAGCTGCCTCATGATGGCGATGCTTACAAAGCGATTCGTTGATTAAAGTTTTTGGAGAAAAAACGATGATGAGGTCGGTTCCGATGTACACATTAATCATGCATATACCATAAGGTAAGAGTTTTTAGATTGGGAAATATCTTGCTGAGTTCAAATGAAAAAGAGTTGCAGCATTTATTAAGATCGCTATTTGCTCGTAGAGTCTACTGTTAAGGTGGTCCGAGAAGTAGCGGTACTAAAGATTCCATGTCCCAACCATCCTATAACCTGCTCAGGAATCGAAGTCAATTCGCTTGTGATCCGCCGAGAGTGCTTGCTCGGAGCAGCATTACACGCGTAGTACATTCGGCAGTAAAAAAGAAAGAAAAATTCACATCAGTGGGCCGGGATGATTGAGAAGAGCAACAGGGCATGCCTCATCATCATTACAAAAAGGCTGGAACAGATGGAAAGCGGAGCTTGGGCTGCAGTAAGTACAAAAGCTGTGAGTGGTGCAGCGGGGCATTTAATCAGTGAAATTATGTGTTACCGAGGAGGAATTTTGTTATCTCACAGGAAGTCCTTACCCCGAGGGGACATGTCAGTGCCAGCAACAGCACTGTTTAGATTCTTCTTTCTCGTGTTGGGCATGTGAACTCACCTCCCATTCGTTTCGTGCAGCTCTTGATCACCCCATTGGTTGAACAGGGAATGACAACCGCAGCAAAACAACATGAGCACTTCAAGAATCGACTTCATCGCTGCAAAATGACTGACTGGTTGTGGAAACGAAGGATTACGAAGCTACGTTGGCAACTGAGAGAACATTTTCCAGTGAAATCTACCTGTAATAGGTTGGCTCTCTTGTTCAACTCACTTTTATCCCGCCAGGCTCAACATCAACTATGATCTTATCCTCCTTTCCTTTTCTTTCTGAGCCAAATATGTTGCCATCGCCCACCTTGTTTGATTTTTTTTTTTTAATTTTCTAATAAGCAATGTCCTAAAACATCGTTTAGATGATGTACGAGTAGCCCCTTTCGGTCTAAGAAATTATTTTGAACCTACATCGTCGTGGATACTTCATCAGAGAGCAAAGCTTCCACTTTGGTGGTGCTGCTACTTGTGGTTCCGTGTCGTTTGGGTCTCTTTGGTCACATGGTGGTCGAGCATGATGCACACTTTTGAGCGCCAGCATCGTCGAAGGATATATTGGGAACTTTCATACACGTATCCCACTCGCGCAAGCCATGCATGCGTGCAATGTACGCGCGTAGGCCGCCGTGCATTGCAACAATCCGGACCAAAGAGCAATCCGACTGCGCCACTGTGGTTCCCTCCTGCCCGACACGTATCACGTTCCGTTCCTTCTTTGAGGCGAATATAAAATTTGCCTCTTCGTTTTTGTTTTTTGGGCAAAAATAGGATTTATTCTAAAATTAGATATTAATTAGAATTATCCTTCTGTCAGTATCCAAACTCCGGAAAGAAAAAGTTTTTTTCTTTTTTGCTTTCTCATCATTAAAATATTAAACGAATCTCTCGTTATTTGCCCTTTTATCCGTTGTGGTCGCAGGAGGCGTGGACGGCGGAGATCCGGCGCTTCTTGAGCTCGCGGACGTCCGACGAGGACCCAGCGGTAGGCTCGCTCTCGAAGCTCGAGCAGTGGTGGCCGAGGACGGTCACCGGCGTCAAGGAGCTCGACGCCATCCCCATCGCTGCCAAATCATCGCAACCGTCCGTCGCCGCTGCTTCCGCATCTCCCATGGCGCTGCTGCAATCCAACAACTTCTCCTAAAAACAAAATACAACCACGGAACAAATTGCCTCTTAGGCCCTCTAATCATATAATTATATTATTGTAAGGTACAGCAGAAATGGTAAAAGTCGATTTTTTTCGGAGGGAGGAGAGAGTACTTTATTTACAAGCTCGCAGGAGGAGACGGCGGCGCGGAAGGCCGGATACTGAATTGGGAAGAGCTCGTAGGCAGCAGAGAGCAGCGCGGAGGCGGCTACCACCGATGGTTGGAACTCCATCATCTTTATCTCTGCAGTATTTTATTAGTCACAAGATATCATCAAATTTCCCTGAAAATGGTAAATCCACGAAAAAAATATTTTTACAGTTTATTTCAATTGCAAGGATGATCGAAGTTACCTTTTTGGGCTTTGAGGAGGATCTGAGTGGCACGGGCTTTGAGTGCTCGGAGCAGAGGGGGTTGGGCGGGAGAGAAGAAGGAGATGAAGAATCGGAGAAAGGAGAAAGGGGTGACGGATCGCATCCGCCAATCCAACGCTCCAAGCACCAGAAGCTCCATCCTCCGAATCGTTTGAGCGTCAAATATGCATCCTTCCTCTCCCTGCGAAATCCAAATGAAACAGTGAAATTGATCATTTTAGCTCGAATATGCATGCTAAAAAAGAAATCTTTTTTTTTCCCCCCCCTGTTTTTCTTGTTTTGATAGGGTACCTGAATATCCGCGAGGGCGAAGCTGGTCTTCCTCATCTTGGAGGCAAGGGAGAGGCAGGAGATGGAGAGCAGACGAACGATCCACGACTTCCCTCTCTGCAACCAGAGAGATCAGTGCTGTCAGATAAACGTATTCCTTGGTCTTCTACTATTCATTCGATCCTTGAGATTCGTACCGGGATCTTGCGTTTCGATAGGAATCGATCGACGTAGTTTATTGCGAGGTATGCGACGAGGGGATCCAGACCGTCGTCGAACTGCGCCTGCCCACGGAGATAAACACCACAGTGGAACAGAGCGATGGAAAGGGATGAGAAAAAAAGAAGGCTTTTTTCGCTTCGATGTCTCGCTTTACCTGGAGGATGAGAGAGACGGCGTTTCGCCGGGCATGGAGATCGATGGTTCCAACGGTGGAGATCATGTGGTCGGACTCGGCGGCGAAGAGGTCCGAGATGGAGTCCCGGCGCTGCTGCTCGTCTTCGCAGCTCGTCAGCGGGTTCTCGAGATCGAACTCCATACCTACCCTTCGACTAGTATTTTCTGCCGTGTGTCCTATCGGTCGCAGGGGGAGAAAGGAAAGCTAAAGGTGGAATTTTTAGCGTGAGCAGAGGCGAGAAGAAGCCATTGGAGATTTAAATATAAGAGATTCATGAGACAGAGGGGGATGGCGGTGGCGTGTGCTTTATAGGTGAAAAGACGGTAAAGAGGGAAAGAGAAAGAGAAAGAGAAAGCGAGAGGGAGACTTCCGCTTCACTCTTCTTCAAACAACCAAGTTCCTCTGCTATAATTTTGTTATCAGAACTATTATTATTACTGTTGTTGTTTTACTCGTCTGGTGTCGTGGGGAAGAGAGTCAGGGCACGTAAAAGGTCCAGAAGAGTTAAGGAAGAGAGAAGCAGAAACGAAGCGATACGAGAGAGAGAGAACAGCGGGAGTTGGCATCCCGTAGGGAAGAGGGGACAATGAGAGATGTCGGAGAAGGGCCCAGATGTCACTGTCGCATGGTGGGGGCCGCAGGCGCAGCGGCAGTGGCAGCGGAAGCCGCGGTAGCAGCAGCAGAGGAGGTGTAGCAGAAACCACAGCAACCGGACGGCACCGAAAATTGGGGACTGTCGTTCCTTTCAGACTCCGTTTTGACTTGGATGATGGTTTGGTGACCCCCGTTCCGTTCCATTCCAATACACTCGTCGTCACCGGTTTCTCCAATTCGCAATTAAGCCCTTCTCCGCCTCCCTACTCGCCGCTGACATCCCTTTTTTCCATCCTCGTGAAAAAGAAAGAAGAAAAAACCCAAAACAGGCAACATCAGAAGCACCAATAAATGCGGTGAGGTAATCCGCGTAGTACGAACAACTGGCACGGAGGTCCACTCACACTCACGTGGTTGACCTCCTAATTTTTCACCTCCTTTTTTTCTTTTCTTAATTTCCGGAAAATTTCCGGGCTGAATCTTTGGACCGCGTAAACTACTATCTTCGCCCTCTCCCACGGAGCTCTACACCATTAGATTTACCGACCCAATGCTTTTAAAGCCTCCGTCTCCATCACAGTTACCCTACGTCACCTGTTAACATTTGCTAACGACGACCGCCGCGGTATGTACTCTGTTTCCAGGGCCGTGTCGCCTGCGCCGAATCCTCTGCTTGCTCTGTGGCTATCGACCCTAAGTTCATCTGCCCATATGTAGGTTAGGTGTAGTGAACTGGAATTACTATATATATATATATATATATATATATCCTTTTCTTATGTTCCCAGTATTCTGAGCTAACATATCTTGTAGAACTGTCCTCCTCCTCTCTTCTGTATGCAAATCGGAAAAAGAACATTTAATAGTAGGAATTGATGAGAACCTCTTGATCTTTTCCCCTCCCTAACTTTTTATTCAAGGTTAACAACAAGAATGGTCCTATTCTATTATCCTATACGCTGTCTAGGATGGTACCTCCTGAAAGTACTTGTCGAGAAGCCACTTGTAATTTCATTTTCTAGCTAGATGAAGAAAAAGATTAGGATTCTGGTCATCCACATCCGTGAACTTTTGTCCTCATCGTCGTGAACCTGTAGTTATCATGAAGACTCGGGTTTCGTCAGAAATAGAAGCTGATTAGCCTCTGGTTCTCAATAGTCCTCACACTGGATAGCGTGTTCATGTTTTACCTCGCATGGCATGGTGGAGGACCATTTCGCCGTCGACAGAGACCATTCCATCTTTCCTTTTTCAAGCATGCTATTATACCCTCTCGGAAAACCCACGTCCTTTGATATGATCCAACAACATGTTTAGTCTGGAGGATGCCAAATGAAAACTGTCGCGGGTGTCCCATCCCATCGAGGAATCACACTGATTACTGTTTCAACAAGAGCAAACGTCTCGGCCCCAGAGAAACTTCTACGTAGCTTTTCCTCTTTATATGGGTCCCCAAATCCTCTTTATGTTGTTTTCATGATCTCCAACGAATCCCAAAATATATGAGCGACGTACACGAAACCCCGATTCAATCGTTTATGTCTTCCTCGTTCACGAACTGCAGTTATTATAACATGCTAATTATGATGCTTGGGTTTCATGTGTCCTCTCGACGATATATATATATATATAGGAGAGGAAATCCTGCTTACTGCTGGTTGCTTCTCGACAAGGCATCCATCCCAAGTGGCAAAGAGGCTAAATATTTCTTTCCGTGTTATAGATAGATAGATGCTCATCTCCTTACGAACATCTCTTTTGTGGGTTCTCTGCTGCATGCATCGATGCAAGAGAAAGAGCAAAGCTTATGTGTCGTGAAGGAAAAGGGCAAAGCGAGAAATCTCCATCGCCGCTGCGTTTGAATGGGAGGGAAGAAGCTTTTTGATTTTGCTGCTTTATCTCGTCCATTTCTTTCTTCCTTTGTTTGCGTGCTTATTAAATTCCAGCTCAAGGATGGGTCTTTCTTTAGCAGAGTGGCATTGCCAGGGCCAATTCTGGGAGTCAAAAAGAGGCAGGCTTTGCACGCCGGGAATGATACGGGGTGGTGGCAAGCCATTATTTTCCGTCGTAAGCGGTCAGGAAATATGAGTGCGTGGAAGTGCATGTTCTCACGCCTTCGCCCCACGCAGACCGGCAGCAAAATTATTGCACCATGCCTATCTATGGCTTTCCTGCACCGGAGGGACACGCAGATGCTACCGTTAGTCATAGGACCGTGCCGAGCTCTGCTTTGTACGCCTGTGGACGGACCATAATGCACGTACGTAGAATTGTACCTATTGGTGCTTGGTGTGTATCGGCCTGTCTCTGTGTCGAACAAATTATGATAAGTGAAAAGTATTAAGTATCTACATATAATGATAATAATAATAATAATAATAATAATAATAATAATAATAAAGTTTAAGCCAAATTGGTAATTATGTGAGATTATCTTTTTTTATTTCATTTTCTTTCGTCTCACACACATAAATAATTTTATTTCATTTTCTTATACTACCAAGTTGTATGATTTATCTTCATTTAGTCGTGGCTCGACCATACTTATTAAGCTCATCTAACTCGATCTTTTAATTTTCTTTTTGATACATATCAAATTTTTGCTCACCAACTATGATATCATATCAAAAATTGAGTAATAATAAGTACAAATTAAACTGGATAAATTATATTGGACACCAATTCAACTTAAAAGTTCAAGCCTATATTATTATAGGTTGTGGGATGTAATTAGATTATTTCAATCCTTAGCGATGATTCTAATGTCATTTCCACATCCTTAAGAGCAACATATTCAACATGAAACGACAAATCAAACCATAAAAGTCCATAACAAGAAGATTATGTTTTCTCTCAATTTAATTTAAAAGTTCAAGCCTATAGGTTATGAGCCATTATCTAAGATATAATTAGATTATTTTGATCCTTAACAACATGAAACCATCATTTTATTCATCTCCTTTCAGCTCTCACACATGAATAATATTCTCAACATGTTCATTCCTTCATCCCAACTTCATTTCCACATCGTTAAAAACAACATATGCAACATGAACTAATGGAATTAAATCACCCAAGTTCATGTCGAGAAGAATTTGTACTCAAGGGAAGCTGGCACATCCTGTATCAATGACACCATAGTCCTGCACTTTTTGTTGGTCGACTGACTGCAAGGGAGTAGTACCTATTAGGTCCTTGCTGAAAGCCTTGGAAGGGAGGTAACCCCAACCCCAACCTTGACGTGAATTCCTAGCTTGTTGGCCTCGGTGCTGAAACCTGACAAACCCGATACTTAATCGGCTTCCACCCTGCTGGAAGAACCCGAGACTTCACTTGGATCAAAGCCCTTGGTATCATGTACAATTTCTTAGAAATGTGATTGATGTCAAAGAAAGTAGCAACTTGGTTTAATGACAAAACTTAGTCCCTCCTATCAGAGATGGATCTCTACGTAATCATCTGCAAAGTTTCCCTACAAACAAACTGTTACAAAGAATCCCAATGACCGAGTATTTACAGTCAATCACAAATTATTATATATATATATATATATATATATAGATTAACTAAAATTATGCTAAGACTTAGTATTGTAATCGCTGAGAATCTGCTAACTGATTGTTGAAATCTCGCCATTTGGTTAGATTTGACATCCTCCCTCGAGTTGATGTTGGTGCTAAATCAATAAGCATAAATTTGCTAACTAAGAATTTGATGCCGTGTCTTCGTCAATGACTCTAAAAATATCTATAGATTGAAATTCTCTTGAGACATGAGGTAATGTGATGATATAATCAGAATATGCATCTTGAATATAGTGATAATCCACCTCTATATATGTTGTTCTTCCGTGAACATAGGATTAACAGCAATTCGAATGGCACTCATGTTATCCGCAAAAACCCAACTCAAAGATAACTCATTGAAGCCAAACAATTTCAGAATAAGCTGAGGACATAGCTCTATATTCAACTTAAGTAGAAGATTGAGATACTCCCTCTCATGTTTTTTGTATTTTCCTTGAAATAAGAGCATCACCCAGATACATACACTAACTCCGACAAAAAAATTCGGACACCTTGCCCAATCAACATCGCTGTAAGGTTGGAGGGTCAGTGAAGATCCAACCTTGTAAAATAATCCACCATTAGAAGTCTCAAGGAAATTGCCAATTATCTTTTTCACTGCTACTTTATATAAATATCTAAGTTGATGCATGAACTGACTCATTAGGTTCCCTGTATAAGAAATATTCGATCAAGTAATTATTAAATAAATCAGGCTTCCGACAAGTTGTTGATATATAATAGGTTTAGAAAGTAGTTCTCCAACCAAAGCAATCAAATCTTTGATATATTTATACTCATTAATGTATATACCTTGAGCTGAACTATGAACTTCCAATCCTAAACAATAAGAATTCCAACATCCTTTACATACAAAGAACAATACAAAGAATATTATATCATGTGGGTCAGACCCACTTGTAATAATATCATCTACATAAACTAGAATAATAATGATGCCGGTAACTAAATGATAAAGAAACATAAAAGGATCATTGAAACTCAACTCATGAAGCTTTTGACTAAATTATTTAGATCATGGACAGAGAACATATTTCAACCCTTAAAGAGAAGGTCATAAATGACAAACATGAGTTTTTGAATCTGATTATACTCTTGGACGAATCTTTATATATATATATATATATATATATATATATATATATATATATATTTTGTGAAGATCACCAAAAGTATTTTTTACATCTATTTGAATCAAATAGAGGCCATTCTTAGGAACCAGCAATAGCTAACAAAATTCTAACAATTGTCGGAGAAAATATTATATATATATATATATATATATATATATATTTTGTGAAGATCACCAAAAGTATTTTTTACATCTATTTGAATCAAATAGAGGCCATTCTTAGGAACCAGCAATAGCTAACAAAATTCTAACAATTGTCGGAGAAAATATCTCCTAATAATTGATCCCATATTCTTTGTCAATTCCCAAGAGCAACTAAACGAGCTTTATGCTGATCCACTGGTCCATCAGGATTTTGCTTACTGCAGTAAATTCATTTGCACCTAATTGGCTTACACCCATCTACCTAAGAAATAATATCCCATATATGACTTTTTGTCAAAGCTTCTAATTCTTCATTCATAGCATTCTGCCAATGCAATTGTTGCATAGTTTGTGAGTAGGAATTTGAAACATGGAGAGTTGACAAGATAGTCATGACAGATAAATGATTCGGAGGTCTAATATGTCGAGTGAGTTCTTGTAATGGAGGTGCAACTATCTCAATAGTTGGTGATGCAGAACATGGATCAGGTGAGGAAGAAGTTACTCGATCTTCTATTTCTTGATTGAAAATTCTCTCATCTTGCTAGTAAACTGCCCCAAGATCAAATCTTGGGTTATCAGAATTATCATTGTCAAAGTCATGAAGATAAGAATGGGTAGATGAAATGTGAGGAATATGAGTGGTTTTAAAGAAATAAAGATTTTTTAACAAAAATAACATTACATTATGTTGAGATACGAATAAGCAATAGGATCATAACAAAGAAAAAATTTCTGATTCAATACATACCCAAGAAATACACATCATGTAGATTATGTAGTCAATTTCTTTCTCTCAGGAAGATGTGCATGGCAAAGACATCCAAAAGTACCTAATTGGTTATAGTTAGGATGTTTATTAAATAAACAAAAAATATAGAGACTCATTATGAATAATAGGTGATGGTAAGCGATTAATTAAATACATAATTATGGATAAAACTTCTATCCAAAAATAAAAAGATACAAAAGCATCACGAAGGAAGCAAGGTCCAAGTAATATATAAGAGGGGTCAATTTTTTCTCTTGACAATTTCATCTTGATGAGAAGTAGATGTGTAAAATCTTTGAGAAATAATTTTTTTACTCCGAAGAAAGGTTTGAAATTCATTAGATATATATTCTCCACTACAATCATATCTCAAAATTTTAATAAATATAAAAAATTAATTTTTTTTGCATATGCAAGAAAATATTGAAAAGCATTAAAGACATCAGATTTAGAATGTAAAAAAAATATCCAAGTGTGACGACCTTGAGCATAATAAGGAAAATAAAGATTTATTCTTATAGTAGTTAGACAAGCATAGAGTAAACTGAAAGAATGAAATGAAGAAGATGTATTTCGTGAAGATATGGTGCTCCCTATTTATACACGCTATGAGGGAGGATTTCTCTTAATAGAGCAACAAGATTTTCTTATGCAGTTGGGAAAATCTTAGCTACTATCATGGGAAATCTTAGTTGCTAACGTGCTCCCGCAAGATGGTGCTTCTACTAAGGATGTCGATCTTGGACCGATTCAATGAAAATAGTTTGCAAGCAAGAGGCTTCATCAGTGAGTCTACTAATTGATCAGCCGTATGCACGTGAGAAATATATAGTTGATGTCTGATAATTTATTCTCGCACGAAGTGAAAGTCAATGGTAATGTATTCTATGCGTGTTGCTATCATGCCCCGTGCTCAAATCCTTGACAAGAAAGAAGTCATGCGTGTTGCTATCATGCCCCCGTGCTCAAATCCTTGACAAGAAAGAAGTTAGGAAAGAATTCAATTGAGGTATTATTTTGTTTACAGAATTGAGAAAGGGAAATGAGATTTCATTTGATATGAGGTACACAAAAAACATCATTGAGTGTAAAAGTTTTGCTATGTGAATTAAGTATTGTGGAACCAGTATAAGTAATGGGGATTCCTTTACTATCATCAATAAAGATGTCTTAATTGCCGCCATAGTTGTTGTGGATGAACAAGTTCTGTAGATCAAAGTTGATGTGATGAGATGTGCTAGAGTCCACAATCTAATTATGCTGACTAGTATTCAGAGTAGTCGTGAGATTTGCTTGAGGCCAATGTGATGGAGGAGGAAGTCTCGGTCGAGATTGATAGACTTTTACAGAGTGGCCTACTTTGTCACACAATTGACAAACAACCCTTTGTTGATTTGTGTGGTTATGACACTAGGGCTGAGGCTAATTGAAGTAGTCGCCTTGATTGTTATGACTAACATGTTGATGATGTGGAGGAGGGGGGGTTTGTTTAGAGTTCACAAGTTTAAGAGGCATTCTGGCCAAACCTTTATTGATAGTCTTGTTATACTGGTTGCCCTTCTTCTTGGATTTTTGATTGACTTGAGCTATGATGGATGGTCCTAGCAATATGTCCTTGTGCTTGAGATATATCTCACAGCCAGTCAACTTATCATAGAGTTTTTCAAATGATATCGGTGAGTCATATGCCCGTATTGCTGTTATTAGTTCTTTATACTCATCCCCAAGGTCGTTAAGGGTGTGGACAATGACTTCTTCATCACTGAAGGAATGACCTATCAGAGCAAAGTTATCAATGATAACTTTTATATTTTATAGATAGTCGACAATAGTACTTCCCTCTTGTTTTGTTTTCATGAGATTGGATAAGAGATTAAACATGTGAGTACACAAACGATTTGTTAAGGTAGTTTGTAACTTGCACCAAGCTTCGATAGTAGTGTCACATGAAGAATAACCTTGGGGCGAGCGATCCAATGACTGAGGCTTAAATTGTTTGGAGGATGAGACGATCTTGCCGTAACCATAATTTGTGGTCCGGATTTGGTACTGGACTGGATGCTCCTAAGATGTTGACCGTCGCTATTTCGTGGAGATATAGTGCTCCTTATTTATACACGCAAGGAGGGAGAATTTTCCTCAATACAGTAGTAAGATTTTATAACATCTTCCAAGAGGATTTTGCTTTCTTCTAAAATATTTAAAATATTATTTATTTTTTCAAAAGATCCAAGATGATCAAGTAAGACTATATTTAAAATATTATTTATTTTTTCAAAGTATTTTTTCATCCAAGATGATCAAGTAAGACTATCTTTGACTAAATTAAGTTTAATTTTAACACTCCCCCTTAAACTTAATTTTTTTTCCGTCCATCATACCAAATGACTTAAACTTAGTAAATAGGTGAACTCAAAGTAGTTTGGTAAACAAAGTGGAATACAACATCTTCCAAGAGGATTTTACTTTCTTCTAAAATATTTAAAATATTTTTTATCTTTTCAAAAGATCCATAAACTTTTCAAAATGTTCAAAGTATTTCTTCATCCAAGATGATCAAGTAAGACTATCTTTGACTAAATTAAGTTTAATTTTAACACTCCCCCTTAAACTTAATTTTTCTTCCATCCATCGTACCAAATAACTTAAACTTAGTAAATAGGTGAACTCAAAGTGGTTTGGTGAACATAGCAGCTACTTGGTCTTGAGTTTTAACATTAATGAGTTTAACTTCATTTGTTTTCATATACTCCTGGATAAAGTAAAATTTTAAGTCAATATGCTTACTTCTTTCGTGATTCACCTGGTTCTTAGTGAAATGGAGGATTTATTATTAATGTAAATTTGTGTTGCTTCTTATTTGATATCCATCTTCTCTAGTAAGCTTCTGAACTATATAGCATCACAAACACATGAGGATACCGAAACATATTTGACTTCATAAGTTGAGAGTACCACAATTGATTACTTTTTGGATGTTCAAGTGATTGTAGCATCTCTCATATAGAATACAAATTCAAATATGCTCCTTGTATCATCAAGGGCTCCTCCCCAATTGCTATTGGAATATCCATGAAGTTCAAACTTATTAGAACTTGAATAGAATAAATAATGGGAGACAGTACCTTTGATATAATGCAAAATCCTTTTAGTAGTCTTCTGAGTACGATATAATGCAAAATCCTTTTAGTAGTCTTCTAATGAGTTCATTTAGTCTCCTCCACAAATTAGCTCACTAATCCGATGTCATATAGAATATCTGATCTTATACAGATCAAATGTCTTAAGCTTCTATCCAAACATTTATAAAGAGTTGCATCTATTGCTTTAATTTCATCATTCTTTAATAGCTTAACACCACAATCCAAAGACACCTGTTTGCTTTGTTTCACTTCTATTATGAAAAAATAGGATATTAATTTTATGTTAGTCATATCAAAATCCTTTGTCATAGGTTGCTTAAAGTCTTGGAACATACGAAAACTACTTAATGTAAAACTTAGATCATCTACATACAAACAAATATATAGCATGCTTCCATCTTTTTCTTTAAAGCACAAGGAGCATTTATAAGGACATTATATGAAACCATTAGCTTTAAAATAAGTATCAATTCTAGCATTTGAAACCCTCGAAGCTTGTTTCAACTCATATAAAGCATTCTTCAATCTTAAAACTTTGTTTTCATATACTTTCTCAATATATCTCATAGGTTGTTCAATATAAACTTCTTCAAGAAACCCATTTAGAAATATAGATTTCACATCAAATTGATAAATTTATTATTTATTTTGAGCAGCTAAAGAAATAAGTAATCTAATAGTTTTTATTTGAGCAACCAGAGCATACACCTCATCATAGTCAATATCAACTTTTTTTCTTATCCTTTTACCACTAGTCTTGTTTTGTATTTTTTAATTTCTCATTAAGTATTCTTCTTCACTTTGAAATCTCATTTGCATCCTATGAGTTGATTACATCTTCAAAGGAAATAACTTCTTAGTTAGCATAAAGACAAACAAGAATGAGTTGGTTTGTGACCTTATGCTCCTTATTTTTCTTCTTGGTGTTGGATTTTCTTCTAATGTTATGCTTGATATAGGAGATAATGGAGGTGTAGGCTCTTTATTTATCACTTTATCTTTGTCTTCATCTTGTGCTTCTTTCATATTTGTGCTCTAATTTCATAATGAAACTCCACATTTCTACTCATGCATTTTTATTCTTTGGGATCAAATAACTTAAAGGTTTTAGATAAGGTATTATAGCCGATAAACATATATTGGGAGCTTTTATCATCCAATTTTATTCTTCTTTGATCCAAAACATGAGTATAGGTAATGCATCTAAAAATTTTTAAATGAGAGATGTTGGACTTCTTACCACTCTAAGCTTCTTGGGTGTTATCTTCCAAACATATTGTAGGACATCTATTGAGTAGGTAAACTATGCTTTACTCCAAAACTTCTTTGGCACCGTTTTGCTTTGTAGTATGCTTCTAATGATGTTAAAGATAGTTTGATTCTTCCTCTCTACTATACCATTTTGTTGAGGGAAATAGGATGCTATTAATGATATTCAAATATCACATGTTTTACAAAATTCTTCAAGCCCGTGAATTCCCCTCCACAGTCTAATTGTAAGGCTTTGATGGTATAGTCATTTTGGTTATCTACTTATCCTTTGAGCTTCTTGAATAATTCAAAAGCCTCTGAATTCTTTTTTAAAAAATAGCCCTATGTTTTCTTACTCAAATCATCAATAAATATTGGAAAATAATGATGCTCGCCATAAAAAGTTAAAGATATTGATCTATATATGTTAGTGTAGATTAGCTCATGAGGTCTCTTTGAATAATAGACCGACTCTTTTAAAAGCTCAATCTTTGGTTGCTTGCTAAGAATATATGCTTCATAAAATTGATTTAAAGAGTTGACGCGTGATAGTCTTTCAAGCATCATTTTTTTGATAATAACTTGAGTACACAAAAATTGAGATATCCAAGCCTCAAGTGTTATGTCGAAGAGCTATCTTTCAAGCTAGCATTCAAGCATTTGTCATCAACATGCTTTATGTTCAATATAAATAATTTGTTCTTGGTCATTTGCACTTGTATAATTATCTTCATACTATTATTTTTTTAGTGTGAGAATTATATTCTCCATGTGCACATT
The DNA here is from genome assembly GCA_001649415.1 of Musa itinerans. Classification (NCBI taxonomy): domain Eukaryota; kingdom Viridiplantae; phylum Streptophyta; class Magnoliopsida; order Zingiberales; family Musaceae; genus Musa; species Musa itinerans. The sequence goes on from LVTN01000169.1 coordinate 292,011, forward strand.
ATATCATTTCTCCAAGTTGTCCTAAACTTAAAATGTTTGTCTTGCTCAATAGATATTAGAAATAAAATGATAATTTTTATTTTTAGCTTGAATAAGGATTTATCTTTCCTTTTTAATTCAACCTTTGAGAAGCCTCCAAATGAAGCTTAGTTTATTAACTTTTTTTATCTAACTCCATGAATATATGTGTGCTTACATATGTGATTGCTTGCTCCACTACACAAGTACTAAAAGTCTTCATTGTGAATATTTTCTTCCTTTTGCGCTAGCAATAAGATAGAATCATCTTCTTTTTCATTCTTTTTACATAGTTAGCCTTCTCATCAACTTGATTAGAATTATTAAATCAATATTTTGACGAATAATGACCGATCTTGTTATAAGTATAACAATGAATTTTGGATTTATCATTCCTTCTTCCTCTTGAAGAATCATCTCTTCTTCCTTCTTTCCTGGGGTATTCTTTATTATCATTATTGTGTTGTACTTGTCCTCGGCCTCTTCCATAGCTTCAACCATGGCCTCGACCATGGTTATGACCACGATCACAACCTCTTTGGATTCTCTTCTTTAGCTTCTTTATTCTTATCGGAAAGCTTGCTTTGAAGAGCTTGTTCCATTTGTTCTTGCTTCTTCTTTTATATTCTTTGTTCATGAGCTTGCAATGAGCTCATAAGCTTATCATGGCTTCAAGATCCTTTGATTATTTAATAGCTACTACAACATATTCGAATTTTGTATCTAAGGATTTTAGAATTTTCTCCATCACTTGATTGTCTTATAATGTCTCACCATTTTTTCTTAGTTAGTTAACAATGATCAAGATTCTAAAGTAGTCCGAAATGGATTCTGTCTCCTTCGTCTTTAATGTTTAAATGTACCCCTTAGAGTCTAGAATCATACATTCTTCACCTTTTCTATTCCTTTATAGGAATTTTGAATGATCTCTCATGCTTGACTAGATTTGATGGGTGACCTTCTTGAATTCTCCTTCGTCAAATCTTTGATTGATCAATAAGAGAATTTCTTATCTCTCTTTCTCATATCCCTCAACGACTCTTATTAATTCACTATAAGTGTAACTCCATCTTGGGACTCATTATAGTCCTTTATTATCTTCCATACATCTTTTGATTTAAGCAAAACTTTCATTTGAATGCTCTAATTTTCATAGTTGTCAGTGAAACGAGAGACAAGGAATGATATATTGGTAGTCATGTTGGATAACTTCATTTTGATACCACTTTATTAGAAATGTGGTAGAGTTATGGAAGAATAGTAGTTGAGAAAGAAATAAAAGTTTAACTTTGTTTGGTTTTAAATATTCAGGCTTATAGTAACAATGGTATCCTCTCATGTATTTATGGGAGATAAGACATGATTACATTCATAAAAGACAAAAATTAAGGACTCCCTCGATTTTTTAGAGGATATTTTTTCTTCATAAGATATCGTGCATGATTACATTCATAAAAGACAAATTAAGGACTCCCTCGATATTTTAGAGGATATTTTTTCTTCATAAGATATCTTGATAACTTAGTATGCACATCAATTTTTTGAGGGATTATAGTATCTTCCAAGATGATTTTATCTTCTTTCAAAATATTCAAGATATTCTTTATTTTTTTGAAAAAGATTCATGTAATTTTCAATATGCATAATTTTTTTCATCCAAAATTTTTAATTAAATTTAATTTAATTTCAATACAGTTCCCAATGCCTTCACTGTCGAGGTAACTAAAACCAATCAATAGAACCATGTTGTCAATCATCTATCTTAGTTTTGCTTATGATGTCGAAGTCGTAGAAGGCTATCTCACTGCATGGAAGGCATTTGATTTTGAACTGGTGGTGGAGGGAATCAAAAGCAGAAAAAGTGTTGCAATTAACAAATACTGATGATTGTTTTTCACCCTTAGAGATTCAGTTCAGATTCTTCGGGCTCTTCTCAGAGGTGGAAGGAATTATTGGCTGAACTTACCATCCAAACTTGAAGAACACAACAAAATTAGATATGACAATACCTATAGCGGGCAAAGAGGGCAAAAATAAAGACGGTATTGCTTGTCTCTCTAGAATGCGACCAGTGTTTTTACCCCTGCGATAGATGACTTGACTTGTAAGGGCATCCTCCTTTCCTTTTTCTCTTGGTCGCTCGACTTTGATTGTTGGGTAGTGATGGAGCAAATGGATAGACATTTTGCCCTTATAATATTTATTATATTGATAACAACTACAAAAACTCTCATTAGTAAACTTATATTCAAAACCAAACAACAATCTCAGCCAAATTGATCATAAAAGTCAGTAACATAACATCACGAAAAATCGATTCAAGTTGATGTTCCAACTTGTCTATCCTTTTCCTTCCATTGCTCTAACTAAAGAAACCTTTTTGCTTTCTTTAATTTTTATACTAAAATGAATGTTTCTTATATTCACTCAGGCCGCTGCCACTTGAAAGACTCTAGGATGAGGGAGACAATGTTCCACTCATAGAGGAAGTTACATAAGGTGTATGAGATTCTTCTGGTGATCCATGGCCTCGTAGAGCTTGTGGACATGGTGGTGTTGTTGAGAAATTTAACATATTAAATATGGATCAAACATGTTTTATAGAATCAAAACCAAATTTTAGAACGTTTCCATAAAAACTTATTAGATCCACAATAATATACATGAAATCCTACAATAATTACGAAATATATTAATACGGAAGTGTACCGGATGAATCCATCGGAGTATTTTGGTTTAGTTGGTGAATTAGCCTTCTAATTGCAGAGTCTCTATATGAACCCTTTTGTTTCTCTTTGACGGGTGAAGAGAAATATGATAAATTGATACTGCAATCGGGGACCATAACCCTATTTATATAAATGCCCTAAGATGTTTTATATTCTTAACTTGTCTCGTCATCAAGTCAAGATGTTTCATATTCCTAACTTGTCTCGTCATCAAGTTAGAAATGTAACTAATGGTATCAACACAATTAATTTTCATAATAATTATGCCTCTTAGCCAAATAATATTATTTTAATTAGATCGCTTTAATTTTGACTAATCAAAATAATGGCTTAACACATTTAATTATAATCTTTAAAATTCTAAAAATATCTCATTGGGTCACATATGTATTCTTATAAATGTGCTATACTTTATGAGCTCAAAAATGTTCCCATTATTAAATATAACATATAAAACAATCTCGTTCATTGGCTATATTAGTATAGGACAAAAGTGGTCTTCGCTATATAAATCACAGCTAAACTCATCAATAATCATTAATATTAATATAACTAAATAACATAGATCAATAATAAAATGTGTAACATGAAAATTACATGAACATGATATGTACATGTCAATTTTTAACTTGTCCAACTTTATTTTTTTGAGATCATTAATAACTTTAATAGTCATAATGTACGAAGTATAAAAAATTAAAACTTTATTTCTGATCAGAAAATATCTATACAAATGTAGAGTCTAGCATAGAACATATAACAAACATATGACAAACTTCCACCAAACTAAAGTTTCCTCAAATTCTAATATACCCATATGAGTAGTATGCTTATGAAAGACCTTGGGTGGTACATCTTTTTGTGAGAGGATTTGTCAACATAAAGTTTGTTCCTAAGTATTCTAAGGAAATTTCTCTACTTTGTACCATTTCTTTCATAACTAGAAACTTAATGTCAATGTGTTTTGACTTAGTCGAGCTCCTATTATTGTTGGAGTATAAAATAGCTGATTTATTACTACAATATATCTTTAATGGTCTTTTAATCCTTTGTACTATTTGTAGCCCTGTGATAAAATTCCTTAGCTAAATTTCATGATTGGATGCCTCAAAACATGCTACAAATTCTACTGCCATGGTGGAAGAAGTAATAAGAGATTGCTTGGCACTATGCCAAAAAATCGCCCCACCAGCAAACATATAAATATAGCCTGAAGTAGATTTCCTACTATCTTGGCATCTAGCAAAATCAGAGTTAGAATACCCAATGATCTCCAAATAGTCTGATCTCCTATATGTGAGCATATGATCTTTTGTCAACTTTAAATATTTTATGACTCTTTTAGTTGCATTCCAATGATCTATTCCAAGATTGCTTAAGTATCTACATAACACTCCAACAATGTATGCTATATCTAGACGCGTACAAACCTGTGCATACATTAGACTCCCTATAGTTGATGCATAGGGAATCTTCTACATTCTTGAGTTTTCAGATTTCCTTTAGGGCACTGATTGAGACTAAACTTATCTCCCTTTACAATAGGGGTGTCTCCTGGTTTACAATCCTGCATACCAAACCTTTTGAGTGCCTTATCGATATAGCTCCTTTGTGATAATCCTATAATACCCCGAGATCTATCTCAGTATATCTGGATTCCTAATACAAAAGATGCATCACTAAGATATTTCATCTCAAAATTTTTGGATAGAAATATCTTGGTTTCGTATAATATACCTATATCATTTGTGGCAAGCAGAATATCATCAACATACAATATCAAGAAAATGAATTTGATCCCACTGAATTTGCGATACACGTAATCATCAACAACATTCATCTCAAAACCTAATGAGATAATTACTTGATGAAATTTGTGATACCATTGACATCCTGATTTAGCCCATAGATAGATTTTATCAATTTACAAACCATTTTCTTTGGGTCTCTTGACACAAAGTTTTCTGGTTGTACTATATAAATTATTTTATCAATGTTTCCATTAAGAAAAGCTATTTTAATATCCATCTGATGAAACTTCAAATCAAAATGTACGACTAGAGCTATAATTATCCTAAAAGAGTCATTTGTTGAAATTAGAGAAAATGTCTCTTTAAAGTCAATCCCTTCCTTTTGAGTATAGCCCTTTGCCATAAGACATGTCTTATACCTCTCTACATTACTATTAGAATCCCTTTTGGTTTTAAAAATCCATTTACAACCAATGGGTTTCACACCTTTTGGTAACAGGATAAGTTCCCAAACTTTATTATCTTGCATGGACTTATACTCCTGATTCATTGGTTAAATCCACTTATCCGAATTGAAATCCTCCATGACTTAACGGAAGTTGATTAGATCATCTTCCATTATACCACTACTTGCTTCATGGTCCTGGAGAAATACCATAGTGGATCATCGCAAAGGTGCTGGCTCTTGTGGCACAGGTTCTTAAGGATGTTGAGTTTTTTCCTCATGAATAATTTCTTCATACTTTATGAGAGTTGAAATGACTATATCCTTTTGAAGTACTGAATTTGCTACATTAGTGGAAACTATATGAATTGGATCAAACTAAACCAATTCTTCCTCAAAGGTAAAGTCTTTAACCTTATTTCTGCCCCCCCCCCCAAACTCAATATCCTGAAAGAATGTGGCAACACTCGTCTCAAAAATATTTCTTGATTTGAGACCATAAAATTTATACCTCTTAGATCGCTCAGAATAACTAATAAAGTAACTACTCACTGTTTGGGGTTCCAATTTCTTTTCATTAGGCTTATAAGGCCTTGCCTCAATTGGACAACCTCATATATGAAAGTGTCTTAGACTATGTTTTCTCTTAGTCTAAAGCTCATAAGATATTTTTGTAGTTGCTTTAGTTGGTATTCTATTAAGAATGTAAGCTACAGTATCCTCAAAGTGACTCTAGCAAAGTAGATTGAGGAATCATACTTTTTACCATGTCTTTAAGTATACGATTTCATCTTTCAACTACACCATTCATGCTAGGTGACCCTGGCATTATATACCGAGGGACAATTTCACACTCCTCTCGGTATAAAGCAAATGGTCCTAGGCATTGTTCACCTAAGCCATCATTTCTACCGTAATATTCCCCTCCACGATTAGATCTGACGCTTTTTATCCTTTTGCTGAGTTGATTTTCAACTTCAGCTTTAAATGATTTGAACACATCCAAAGACCGAGATTTTTCATGTATTATATACAAGTATCTATATCTAGAGTAATCGTCTATGAATGATATAAAGTATTATTGATCATTTCACGAAGATGTAGGAAATGACCCATAAATATCTATATGTATCAATTCTAAGATGTTTGTAGCTCTATATGTACCTGATCTCTTAGGTTTGGTTTGTTTACCTTTAATGCATTCAACATAAACATCTAAACCCGATAAGTCAGTGGGATCAATAATTCCTTCTAACATAAGTCTTTTAACTCTATTTCTAGAAATGTGACCCAAACATTTGTACCATAATACACCCGAATTTTTTATTTTATGTTTAGTACCTTGCAATTCTGCATTCAGGGATTTATGATAGGATGCTTTAGCATATTTGAACAAGAATAATCATATTTGTCCAAATAAGAAATAAAAATTAAATTTCATCTAAATGGTAGTACAACAAAAGTGTCTTTCAAATCTAAATAATATCCAGTACACAATTTAGATTCCAATCTAAATGTGTCTATAGCTTCCACATCTACTAATTTTTCATCCCTCACATAAATGTATCTCTCAGTATCATTGCGCCTTCAGTAGCTCAAGCAACCTTGCACTGAAACACTAATATTAGTAGTTGCATTGGAGTCTAACCACCAAGTGTTTCTAGGTACTAAAGTTAAATTGACTTCAGAACAAACCAAAGTAAGGAACATACCCATTTTAGCACCCCAAGCATGATATTTGGCATCCTTCTTCAAATGCCTAGATTTCTTATAGAAGAAACAAGTATCATCATTATTTTATTTCTTCTATACTAGACCCTTATTAGCCTCATTATTTCTATATTTATATTTTCTTTTTTTGTCCTTGTCCTTAGAGGTGTTGGCCAAGTTGGCACTTTCAGTCTTTTCTTGTTTTAGCCTTTCTTCTTCTTGCACATAATATGAAATGAGCTCATTAAGAGATCATTTATCCTTTTGGTAGTTATAACTAACCTTAAACTGATTGAATTATACAGGGAGAGATATCATAACCAAATGGACAAGTCCTTTGATAAGCTAAGCTTTAATGCTTCAAGCTTTGAAGCAAGATTAGACATCTTTATGATGTACTCCCTTATATTTCCTTTGCCATTATACCTCATGGAAAACAAGCTATGAAGTAGAGTGCTTATTTCCGTCTTATCGTTTTATAGAAAATGCTTTTCTATTTCGGTAAGAAAATGTTTGACCTTGGTAATCTGGATACTGCACCCCTAAAGGCTTCCGAAATCCCACGCTTAATGATCATGAGACTCGTGATTAGACCTATTCCACTTCTCATATGGTCTCCTTTCATCATGAGTACTAATTTCCATAAGAGAAGCGGGTTGGTCTTCCCTTAGTGCAAGGTCTAGATTCATGCAACCCAAAACGATCAAAATGTTTTCCTTCCAATCCTTAAAGTTGGTTCCATTTATAATCGGTACTGAACTGAGGTTAGTAGATATTATTGTAAGAGAACCTAAATAAGAGAACAATAGACAACCATAAATTATGCTCATATATATTACCATAAACTTAAATGAATTCAAATAATGATATAACCCAGATAACAAGTGCAATATTAATATCTTATCTTTGGACTTCAATATTAATTGCTAGTAGTAGGTAATGATCAAACACCGATAATAAGGCATGTCAAATGATAAATCCATCTTTGGATTGATTTATTATTCACATATACAACTTTATAATTATCACATGTTTATCATTATATGTGTATATAGAATCCTACCAATCATTAACCTTCTTTTGAGCCAAGTAATTTCCGTATGGATATAAATACACACTACATTTAATATTTTCATGAGAAATATCACACATGAGAGGTCACTTTGGTAACTTCATGCATCAAAATATTCAATATAATATTAAAAAAATTTATAATCACTAATTGAATTTGAACCATATTAATCAAATTGGCTTAACCTATTGAATCTCGGATTTTGATGATGAAACCAATTGATAGAGTTTAATGATTTGATCTGTATTTTTAGTGACGTAGGATGCTTCGATCAGGATGAGACAATTAAAGCAAAAAGAATCATGTTGGGCCGGAGGAAAATATGTTAGAAGATTGGACGTCGAGCCGAAGGATCGGTCGACGTATCGATAGAAGGCTTCGGGCCATGAATTCGGGCATCGAGCCAATAAGAGCGGATATTGCGCCAAGGATATCGAAGTTACGGAGGTCAACTAGCCGATTGGGCAATAGGCCGCAAGAGAGGATGATGTGCCGAAGAATCGGACGAAGCGTCGATGGACCAATGACATGCCAAACAACATGATTCATGCTTAATAATAATTATCTAGATCGAAGTGTATTTTATGTGTGCAGGATTAACTATGATAGCAAGACATAATGCAAAATAAAGTCCCAGAGTCAAAGACGTGATTTCGTTGGGAGTTCGAGAGTACGTTAGAAGTCCAAACGTTCGTCGGAAGTTCTGCAGGAACCAACCGAGAAGTCCAAGAGCTTGCCAAAGAAGCTCATCGAAACTCACCAAGAAGATCGTCATGAAGTCCAGGAGCTTGCCGGGAGTCCACTAGAACATTGCCGAGAGATCGTCGGAAGTTCGCCGGAAGCTCGCTGGAAGAAACCTAGACTTACAGACTTGTTTAGCTTTGTAAATATCTTAAATTTCATAGTTAGTATATAATTAGGATTAAAATTGGGCCAACCTAATTAGGGGATAGTTGGGCCCAAGTTTGGGCTTTGTTGGGCAAGAGAAAGGCCCAAATAGTGACCAAACAGGTGAAACCATTGTGGCATAGTCTTCGAGATTGTGTCAAGCGGTGGTACCGCCAGTCTGGGTAGTGGTATCACTCAGACACAGTCTCCTAGGTGATGGTACCGCTAGACTAGGCGGTGGTACCACCCAATCTCAGGCTACAAGCGGTGGTATTGCCCAGTGCAGGCGATGGTACCGCTCGTACCCTAAAATTTTGAGGGTTTGAATTTTGGGCTCCAAATTTGAATCCATTTGGGGCCTATAAATATCCCAGCTATTTCTACATAGATAAGTAAGAAATATTGAGTAAAACTCTATGATTCTAAAGTTATAAACCTTAGAAAGTTTAGTTCCCTCCTCCCAAAGCTTAGAGAGAGTTCTAAGGGAGGTGTGAGAGGGATATATTGGAAAAGAGGGTTATAAAAGGTTGTCTCCTAAACTTGTGAAAAGGAAAAGAGGGTGTAAAATGGTAGTTGGTCTTCCTCCATTGAAAGAAGACCGATAGTGGATGCCGGTGGCCTTGACGGAAGATGAATCGGCGGAGTGGATGTAGGTCATGACGACCAAACCACTATAAAACAGTTTACATTTCTGTTTTACTGTTTATCTTTATTGCAAACCGCCTTACTTCCTTATTACTTTTGCTATATATCCTTCCAAACATATTTTAAGTTAACATCCTTTCCGAAATCGGTTTTAATCGAATGAAAGATTTTATGAAGTTGACGTTATTTTACCGCACCTAATGAGAAATGGCTCTTTTCGGCTTTCAAAAGGGTCACTCTCTCATTCGTCCTCCCTTGTTCAATGGGACGGACTACACATATTGGAAAACTTGAATGAGAGTTTTCTTGCTTTCCTTGGATTTAAATTTATGAAATATTATTGAAAATAATTTTCAAAGGTCTTTTCTTCCGATGAACCATTGGAATGATTTGGAGAAGAAGACTTTTTCTTTAAATGCTAGAGCTATGAATGCTCTATTTTACGCTTTAGACAAAAATGAATTTAATTATGTTTCTATTTATGAAACTGTGCACGATATTTGGCACATTCTCGAAATCACACACGAAGGCACTAATAGAGTAAAAGATTCTAAGATAAACCTTTTGATGTATGATTTTAAACTTTTTCGAATAAAGCCAAGCGAAACCGTTGTTGACATGTACACTCATTTTACGGATGTCGTCAATGGTTTAAAAGCTCTTAGCAAATGTTTTTCGAATTTTGAACTCGTTAACAAGATTTTACGATCGCTTTCTAAAACTTGG
>LVTN01000169.1:304637-337176 GCA_001649415.1 Musa itinerans
TGTCATCATCAAAAAGGGGGAGATTGTTGAATATCAGATTTTGATGATAAAACCAATTGATAGAGTTTAATGATTTGATCTGCGTTTTGAGTGACGCAGAATGCTTCGATCAGGATGAGATAATTAAAGTAGGAAGATCATGTTGGGCTAGAGGAGAACATATCAAAAGATTGGACGTCGAGCCGGAGGATCGGTTAACGTATTGATAGAAGGCTTCGGGCCATGGATTCGAGTATTGGGCCAATAAGAGCAGATATTGTGCCAAGGATATCGGAGTTGTGGAGGTCAACTGGCTGATTGGGCAATAGGCCGCAAGAAAGGATGATGCGTCGAAGAATCTGACAAAGCGTCGATGAACCAATGATATGTCGGACAACATGATTCATGTTTAGTAATAATTGTCTAGATCGAAGTGTGTTTTATGTGTGCAGGATTAACTACGATAGTAAGACATAAAGCAAAATGAAGTCCCGAAGTCAAAGATGCGATTTCGTCGGGAGTTCGAGAGTTCATCAGAAGTCCAAACGTTCATCGGAAGTTTTGTAGGAACCAACTGAGAAGTCCAAGAGCTTGCCAAAGAAGCTCGTCGGAACTCATCAAGAAGATCTTCGTGAAGTCCAGGAGCTTGCCGGGAGTCCATTGGAACATTGCCGAGAGATCGTCAGAAGTTCACCGGAAGAAACCTAGACTTATGGACTTGTTTAGCTTAGTAAATATCTTAAATTTCGTAGTTAGCATATAATTAGGATTAGAATTGGGTCAAACCAATTAAAGGATAGTTGGGTCTAAGTTTGGGCTTTGTTAGGCCAAGAGAAAGGTCCAAACAATGACCAAACAGGTGAAACCATCATGGCACAGTCTTCGAGATTGTGTCAGGCGATGGTACCGCCCAGTGTCAGGCTACAGGCGGTGGTACCGCCCAGTGCAGGCGGTGGTACCACCCAGTGCAGGCGGTGGTACCGCCCGTACCCTGAAATTTTGGGTGTTTGAATTTTGGGCTCCAAATTTGAATCAATTTGGGGCCTATAAATACCCCAGCTATTCTTGCATGGATAAGTAAGAAATATTGAGTAAAACTATGTGATTCTAAAGTTGTAGACCTTATAAAGTTTAGTTCCCTCCTCTCAAAGCTTAGAGAGAGTTTTAAGGGAGGTGTGAGAGGGATATCTTGTAAAAGAGGGTTGTAAAAGGTTGTCTCCTAAGCCTATGAAAAGGAGAAGAGGGTGTAAAAGGGTAGTTGGTCTTCGCCCATTGAAAGAAGACCGATAGTGGATGTTGGTGGTCTCGACGGAAGAGAAATTGGCGGAGTGGATGTAGGTCACGACGACCAAACCACTATAAAACGGTTTGCATTTCTGTTTTGCTGTTTATCTTTATTTTAAACCGCTTTACTTCCTTATTAGTTTTGCTGCACATCCTTCCGAACGTATTTCAAGTTAACATCCTTTCCGAAATTGATTTTAATCGAACGAAAGATTTTACAAAGTTGACATTATTTTACCACTGTACTAATTCACCCCCCTCTTAGTGCCGACTCGTTCCTAATATAACCTTAATTTATTGATTTGCTGCATGTAAGCTATTTGATTTATGTCAACAATCAACTTTATAGAACCAATATTATGGTTAAACTAACTATTAAATTTGTATAGATAAAATCCAAAGGTCATTAAAAATAATAATAATAATAAATTGGAAGATGCACTACAGTGAGGAGGTTTATGTATTGCAACATGAAAATGAACAACAATAGGAGCTCTAATACCATGTGTTGTGCATATTGATGAAGAGGAATAGACATAAAAAAGATAAAAGATCTCAAATTGTGAAGCATACTACATGTGTAATTATATAAAACCATCATCTTCTCCGACGATGATAAAATCAGATCATGCCAAAATACTGATGAAAAGCACCATTTAAATACATTAAAAAAAAAGCCTAGATGTTCAGTGATCATTATAAGAAGGCTCTGATACCACATGTTGAGAAATTTAACACATCAAATATAGATCAAATATGTTTTATAGAATCAAAACCAAATTTTAAAATATTTTCATAAAAATTTATTAGATCTATAATAATATACATGAAATCCTACAATAATTATGAAACATATTAAAACAGAAACATACATGATGAATCCATCAGAGTATTTTGGTTTAATTGATGAATTAACCTTTCAATTGTAGAGTATCTCTAAGAACCCTTTTATTTCTCTTTGACGGGTGAAGAAAAATTTGATGAATTGATAGAAATAGCCCAGGATGTTTCATATTCATAACTTGTCTCATCATGAAGTTAAGATGTTTCATATTCCTAACTTGTCTCGTCATCAGATTAGAAATTTAATTAATAGTATCCACATAATTAATTTTCTTAATAATTATATCCCTTAACCAAATAGTATTATTTTAATTAGATTATTTTAATTTTTATTAATCAAAATAATAATTTAATACATTTAATTATACTAACAGGTGTATCTCCTACTACTTGGGGTCTTCAGCCTCATCATAGATAGATATAAGAAACAAATAGGGTCTAAAATTGGTATGTCATTTGAGAATTTTTATGAGGGTAGAAATGGAAGAACACACTTTCAAGATCATAACGATCTCATGGGGCATCCAATTTCCATCTAACATTATGAAATTAATAACGCCAAACGTTAAGTACCCATTAATTGTTGGGAATAATAATAACTCCTCCCTCTCCCTCCCCTCCGTCTCACTTCTCCTCGGCAAAGCCATATGTTGCTGCCCTTGAAGCTCATCAACTACATAGTGCCCATGCTTGCCACCGCCATCCTCCTCCTCCTCCTCTTCTCCCACTACCTCGACCTCCCCTCTCTCTCCTCCCCCGTACCGATCTCCACCTCCGTCCGCCCCAGGGGCCCCAAAGCGGCCTTCACCGATCTCGTCGCTGCGTTCGAGCTGTGGGACGCCGAGGTTGGCTGCGCTTGGTTCCGGGAGAAACACGCTGGATGGGCGACCAACGCCTCCGCGATACGGCCCGACGACGACAACGACGAGTGCGCTGCAGCAAGGATGAGCCACGTCAGCGTGCTCGTCAAGGGGTGGACTTGGATCCCGGACAACATGGATGATCTTTACCCGTGCCGGTGCGGGATGACCTGCCTCTGGACCAAATCGCCCGTTCTCGCTGATAATCCCGACGCCGTGTTGTTTGAGAGCGTGACGCCTCCGGCGACGGTAACTCTAGTCGCGCAGATACTTTAGCTTTGTGAGGAACAAATAATTCATGCGAATTTGAAGATTATCCTGGAAAATGGCATATACAAATGTGATCTTTGGTGAAGTGGTAGCTTTAGAAACCAAGTCAAAGTACCCAATGTACCGATATTATCGCAATTAGTGCTTCTGCATTTTTGTTTGATGAGTGAAAGTAGATCTAGTTTTCATATATCTCTTGCAATTCAGATCGGTTGTTCTTAATATTGTCTTTTGGTAGCCTTAAAAATCTTTCTGATCTATTGATTCCTTTCTGACATTTAATAAGGACTGTGTAAAAATTTAACAAGACAGATGTACTTGGTGGATAAGAAGGACAAAGAAGAATTCGACAAGGCAACATAAACATCACGGCAATAGAAACTCTGAACCTGGGCTGATGAAGGTGTGCTATATGTACCGACCAAGCCAAATTAGGCAAAAACACCAAATCCACAATCGCACACATTCAGTCGGTTAGTCAATGTTTTAAACCCACCTTTTATTTATCCTTCCCTGATTATGTTCAATAAGTCAGAAGAACCCATTGATCATACCAGCTAGGTGATTCACTTTGCAATTGATACTTCAAACTCATTGATAATCTTTCGTCTTGCTTGACATCCACTTTGGCACCCTTATATCTTCTTCATATGATATCCTTGTCAGTGGGCACCACACCTGCTATGTTATCAAATAATTTTAGTATCTCCTATCTAACAGAACTTTGTACACGAATCATACAAGTTGATTTGAAATTTCCGCAAAATACATACAACTTTCTGTGAGGGCTGGTTTCATTAAACATGCAAGTTGTTCAAACAACGTACCCATAGGAATATGAAGTATTTTCCACCATAGCAAACAATTAGCGTATGGCAATCTTCAGAAACATCTTTTGTTCCTGTTTTTACAAAAAACATTACTCTTCCGAAATTCTGTCCTTATTCATGCCAATGTGCTGCTCTATTTGATATCTTTTCCTTGCTTTGCAATTTCATTTGCTGCAGTCTTTTTGTACCTATTACTCACTGAAATCTTGATCTAACTCTATAATTGCCTTGGTAACCAGACATTGTACCAGGATCCTCTTTGTTATGTGTACATGCCAACTTTTATAATAAAAGAAGTTCTATGAAATGTGCCTGCATCCTCATATGGACGGACCATTTTATTTGTTTGCTGTAAAATACCCGGAATTCTGTCCCGCTGCGCAAGGGAATTGAGAATCCATGATCAGGGGAAAAAATGGGCATTCCAAATGAGATGCCTATAAAATTCATAAGTAAAAAATGGTTCATTCTTAATGTGTGCACCAAAGAATGATGGTGTGCTTTATTTTGCTCATAGAAATGTATATCAATTTTTAGGAAATGATATACATTTTCCCCTTCCATTTTTGCTTACTGATTCTGAATAAAAAACCCTTGCCAAGATCTCTCCATCTTCAATGAATAGGTGATGAATCAGCTCGAAGAATCCACTTGTTATATTATATCATGAATGATTCTAGAATTGTAATTATAAAAAATATTCAAAGTAATTGATTTGTTTTTGATACATTCGCTAGACAATTTCCCAGAGTATTCATTTGGCAAGTTATAAGATTTATTGTCTATAATTTTCTCAATTGTTAATAAGGAGAGCAAGCATTGGCACCACACCATGGTTAATCCTTCACGACCCGTATGACCAAGGTTCAATTTCTTTTCTTACTGAAGGTTATGACCCTCCCTATACTTGTATTGGCAGGAGACTCATGTATTGGGCTGAAATTTTTTTTACTCAAATCTAGTACAAAACAATTAATGCATCTTTGCTTTTGTATATGGCAACATATTCATGCTGAGCACTTGACATGCAAGAATATTTATGAGCTTTGTACATTTCTAGATTTCTAGTACCCTTATGCAACTTATGTTTACTTTTTTTTACCAGAGGAAAAAAGGTGATCCACTACGTATTTATATGGATCTTGAGGCCAGTAGAAAACCTTCGGGTTTCGAAGACATATTTATTGGTTATCATGCCAAGGATAATGTGCAATCCACATATGCAGGGACTCTGTTTCACAAGAGCCGAAATTACCATGTTTCATCTCAGAAAAGAAATGTGAGTTATCACTCCAGACTTCACAAACACCTCTTTTACTATTCTTGATGTTATTTCTCATCCTAATAGTGTCGTAAAGATTTGCAACCTACATCTTGTCATAGTTGGTCATCCTTATAGCTATACTGTACACTAGTATGGCTTTTTCTATTTGCTCAACTTTGGTTCTGTGCCGAGCAACAATTGGAGCATTTATATATTTGCATGCCCGAAAATTGATGGTTGTTCTGAACATCTAAACACTTGATAATAGACATGGGTAGGATGCATTTGTGTAGAACATTCCTGAAACTTGTGGACAGTGTGCTTCATGACATACGTACTTACCAAGTAAAGATATAGCACATAATGGTAGCAGCAGTTTTCACAGGACCAATACTCGTAAACATCATTTCCCCATAGGAGCTACCATTTTATTCTGCAAATTTTCGTGGACAAATGGTTTTTAAACATGCGTCGAAAGTGATAATATTTTCTTTCACTTTTGCATTTCCTTTCAGGACGTCCTTGTGTATTGGTCTTCTTCAAGGTGTCTTCCCCAACGAAACCAACTTGCAAAAAGATTCCTTTCCCTCATCTTTCACCATTCTTTTGGTGAATGCCTGAACAACGTTGGGGGTCCTGATGCGGCACTTTCTCTCTATCCTGAGTGTTCCATGAGTGAGAACCCAGTACCTCATTGGTGGGACCACCTGCATTGTGCCATGTCACATTACAAGTTTGTGCTTGCCATTGAGAACACCATAACCGAGAGCTACATAACAGAGAAGCTCTACTATGCCCTGGATTCTGGTGCAGTGCCCATATATTTTGGTGCACCAAATGTGTGGGATTTTGTACCTCCACATTCTATAATAGATGGGTCCAAGTTTAGTTCTCTAGAGGAACTGGCATCCTATGTAAAAGAACTAGCAGATGATCCGATTGCTTATGCAGAGTACCATTCTTGGAGGAGATGTGGTGTGATGGGCAACTATGGGAAGACTCGTGCCGCCAGCATCGATACGCTGCCGTGCAGATTGTGTGAGTTGATAAGCAGGAAAGGTGGAAGGAATGCCAGATCATAGTAAGGTTGTGATTTGTGGCCTCAATTCATAAATTGTATGCCTTATAGTGGTACCTACATCACGATCAAAGCATCACAGGTCTACAGATAGATTTTCTCCTATTCTTTAATTTGTCCTTCTTTTTATGCTCTTTAAAATCAGTCTTATAGTTGTTGTATAATAACTATTAATAGAACAAATGACACGAGACACCTGTCAATGTGTAAATAATTTGAGATGCAATGTAAATGGGTTCAGCCTCAATGGCGAAGTTGTATTTAGCATGCCAAGGAGAGACCTCTATATTTAGCAAGAACCACATTTATTCGCAAACCACTAATCCTATTATCAAGTATAAGTTCATCCTCTTATTCTGAAGGGCTAATTTGGGAATATGTAAGTTATTGATGTAATCAATTCAAATATTTAATTTAGAAATTAATTTTTATTTCTTTACTTACCATTGTAATTTAGGAAATATTATTTGTTTGTCGTGAATTAAGAAATGACTATTAAGCATTTGTTTGTTGTGAATTAAGAAATGACTATTAAGCATTCCAAATAGGATGATATCATATTTATTAGTATATTAAATAAAAATTATTGAATCTCAAATTTTGATGTTGAAATTAATTGATAGAGTTTATGATTTAATCTGCGTTTTTTAGTAACACAAGACTTGTTTCGATCATGAAGAGATAGTTAAAGCAGGAAAAATCAACGTTGGGTTAAAGTGAAACATGTCAGAAGATTAGACGTTGAGCCGAAGAATCAGTTGATATATCGGCAAAAGGCTTCGTGCCATGAGTTCCGACATCGGGCCTAGAAGAGCGGACATTGCGCCAAGGAGATTTGAGTTGCGGAGGTCAACATGCCCATTGGGCAAAAGGTCGCAAAAGAGGACGATATGTCGAAGGATTGGACGAAGCACCGATGAACCAATGACATGCTGGAAAAGATTCGATTAACACTTTGTAATAATTGTCTAGATCATAGTATTAAGATGTAATTGGATTGGAATTATGCCAACTTAATTAGGGGAGCCATTGGGCCTAAGTAAGATTGAGTTAGGCCAAATGGAAGGCCCACTTGACCACTTGGAACCATGCCAGGCGATGGCACCGCCTAAGGCTCAGCCTCTAAGGAGGTTTGGGCGGTGGTACCACTGGCCATGAAGGCTGTCAAGCGGTGGTACCGTCAAAGCCCAGTCTTCAAGGCTCTATCAGGCGGTGGTACTACTAGATTGGGTGGTGGTACCGCCCAGTGTCAGAGTTGTAGGCTGTAGTACCACCCAGCGTAGGTGGTGGTATCGCCAATACCTCGAAAATCGAGGATGAAACACTTTTATGCTCTAAGTTTGAATCTATTTGGGGCCTATAAATGCCCCTCTCATCCTTGCTTATAAACACAAGAATTGAGAACAAAAATAAGGGAAAATTCTATTGTAATCTTGTGAGAGTTCTCCTCCTCTAGTCTAAGTATGATTTCTGTTTAGAGAGGAGTGAGTGAGGGTGTAAAGGTTCTTTCCTGGGCTTGTCAAAAGGAGAATAGAGTTGTGAGAAGGTGGTTGACCTTCGCTTATTGAAGGAAGACCGCTAGTAGATGCCGGTGGCCTCCACGGAAAAGGAATTGGGAGTGGATGTAGATCATGACAACCGAACCACTATAAAACTTGGTTTGCATTGACTTTAAGTTCTTTACTTTCATTGCAAACTGCTTTACTTATTCACTATGCTTCCGTACGCTTTCAAGTTAACATTTTTCCGATATAATTTTTCATCGAACGAAAGTTTTTCAAATCGATGATTTTAACGGAAGCACTAATTCACCCTCCCCTCTTAGTGCCAATTTGATCCTAACAGAAATAATTCACATTAAATAAATATAAAAATTAAGATAAATTTTCCTACCTTTCTTGAAAATAAAAGTTGTAGTTTTTATTTTGATTCTTTAAATGTTAAAAGTTTTATAGTTTGAAAATATTTATCAATCCATCAAAATTTTTATTGTTGTATTAAAATCTATCAGTTAAAGTTTTTATAATATTTTAGACCCCTACTTAAAGTTTTTTTATTTTTAGATTTAAAGATGATAAAAATTTACATGTTTTATGTGTTAAATATATGATATTTCATGGTATTACAACTTATTTTTTAATCTTATCTCGATTAAAGTTTTGTTATTAGATTAAAATATGTTATCTAAAATTTTTGATATTCTTTGATCTGAAATTTAAAATATGTTATTCTAAATAGTTTAAAATTTATTTGACTAGATTACGTTATATATATATATATAATTGTTAGTGAATATATGTTGTGGTATGAAATTGGATACGAATTGGGTTGAAACCGCTCGTAGGCCAGGCCCAACCCATAGGTTAGGCCACAACCCATTGGCTAGGCCCAGTCAGTAAATTAGGCCTAGCCTATAGGCTAGACCCAACTCGCGGGTCAAGCTCTAGCTCGTAGGCTAACCTAGCCCAACCATCATGAGCAGTCATATGCGACGCACATGACTAGTCCATGGGCCAGAGCTGGGCCAGCCTGATGTGATGCATGCCCAATCATGTGTAGTGCATATGACCAACATATGGGCTGACTCTACCTAGCCCAATATTATTGTTGGATTTGAGCCCAAACATTGATTGAACTAAACTAGGCTTGATTAGTCTAGATCGATTCAGGGTGATTCTGAATTGATTGATTTATTAAAGTCAATTTTATCTAATTTAAATTTAATATAGTCCAAATTATACTAGTCTAGGGTGGTTCTAGACTAGTTAAATGAGGATTAGAGATCAATTTAATTAGGTTCTAGTAAATCGAGTTTAATTGGATCGATTGAACTATGGTTCAAGTCAATTGAAGGCTAATTAATATTATTTGATATTGATGATGTTTGAAAGAAATGATTTAAATGTGTTATTTCATCCTGATATAGACATGACCAGTGTGAGATTATGTTATTCAATGCCGAGGGCAAGTAGGGCGATTCCTTTCGGGGATTAGCGAACCGTCAGATGTGGCGGTTGGACGATTCCTCCATCCGTTGTTGGGAGGAACGTGTCTCCACTTTGGCGGGTAAGAGACACCACTTCATCCATTATTGAGAGTGTGATATGAGTGTGCCTCCATTCGCTGTTAGGAGAACATAAACTTATCCCGTAGGATAAAGCATCTCCATCCGCGGTTGGGGGAGTGCTCCTTCGGGTATTTAATATACGCTAATGATTTGATTGATTTTTGATCATGTATTCATTTTGAGTTGACTTTTGGGGTTCCTACTCAGCATTACTAAATTTTTTTTGTTTTTGATTTTCAGATCAGCCTCCCACTAGCACTAAATCGGATTCCAATGGAGAGTGGACATTCCTCTACCACAAGGTAGAGCCACTTGGATGATTCTTCAAGTTTACTATATTTACTTTTCTACTTATGATTTGATGAATAAATAAATTATAATAAATATTTATAAATGATGAATAATGTGATGTTTATCTACTTGGCTCTAAATGTGTGGAAAGATATGATTTTGAAAAAAAATAAAAAATCTGGGATGTGACAATTGATCCTCAATCCACCTTCACACTTTGGGTCTCCTAAGAAGTTGTAGCAATTTTCTGTATGTTGCCCAACACTTTCCTGGCCATCCAAGTCACACTTGAAACAGCTTAAAATCAATCTAGGAATGCACAACATAACTATCCAAGTAGTCAATAAGGGTGATACAACCAACTTGAGACAACTTAGAATCAACCAACTTCTGTTGTATTTGTTGGATAATTCCCTCTAAGATCAAATTTTCTCTTCTATTGTCAAGAATATCTGAATTACACATATTGACTAAACTCACCATCAAGATCTACTTCAATAAAACATTCAAGATCCTGATAGAGACAACTAATCTATTGTCATAGTTGTGGTATAAGTTATATCTTTTCTTCCTTGAAGATAATCTCGATATCTTTGTGGAATCTATGTATTTCTCTAGATATCTTCTTGGCATAGAATTTGTGGCCTACATTATTGCCTCCCCTTAAGGCTAGATATCTTTATTGAGGCTACGATGTCAACTTGCCATTTAATGGGACCTCTAGGGCAACGAGATTCTTTTCAAGTTTTGTGTAAGTAACAATCGAGATACCCTCATTTGGTTAGCTCCTCAATTTGTAGTTTCAAATTATAGTAGTCTACAATTATCATGATTATGATTTCTATCAAACTAACCATACTCAAACCACACCATGCAAAGATGTTCGGCAAGATTAACACATGAGTGCATTTTGCATATAGGTCATTTGAGCCACAAAAGTCATGACGTGCTCAGTCGAGTTTGAGCTTTCGTCAGGGGTTTCAGAGTAGGTTGGTGGAATGCTTAAATGAATTAACTCAACTCTAATGTCTTGCGTAAATGGGGATCACATGTAAGGCTTGTACTATGTGGGTTCCTTTCTCTACTTTATATCTTGCCTTAGTCTTTAAGGCACTGATCCATTCAAAGAGTTACTCCCTCACAACGGGAGGCAATTCCTCTTTTAGAGAGTGATAAGGAGAAAGTACCTCTCAAGGAGCCTTTGGCAAGATTGATTAAGAATCAATAGTGATATTGGGAATAACATATAATAGAGGCATTATGGGCCTCCATATTGCATGAATTATGCTAATTGTGGAAGGAAAAGTATGATGGTCTATATCATTCTAGTCAAGGTTTAAACTTGCTGAATCATGAAGTTTTTTATGATCATTCTAGTCAAGGAAAAGTTATGATTTAATTATCTTACAATATGTTGAGCCTTAATTCTAGCCCTAATCTGTTATGTTAAATTTTGGTTGATCAACACATCAGGGATTTAGATATAACTTAGATCCTCTAAAATTGCATTGGAGGTATACCCACAAAAGGCCCATTTGATATAGTAGAGCTAGAGGATTTAAGAAATAAAATATAGATTAATCGTTTCAAATGAACTAACAAATGTACTTGAAATCCTTTTAGAATGAGCTTGGTAACCATTGGAATAAAACAAAGAGTTAGCAAAGCAGTTATGTGAAATTATCGATCATTATTCAATCTTAGAGATGTTATGATAACTGCATGATGGCTTAGGTTGAAGTTAGGAGTTCTTGGCAAGTGTGTCAAGGTGAATCGATATCCACACTAATACTAATGAGTTGATGCTATCATAAAATGGGTGTGTGACTAATGTGTGATATTAAAAAGATGCTAGATGGATCTAATGTTTCATTCTTGTCATTATTTTCTATCACATCCTTTAGTTGAGAAAAAAAATTAAACTAATTTATATTTATTTATATGATCCCATATGGTGTTTCATGGAAATGAGATAGTGTGCTTGTGGTGCTTACCAATATACGAGATTAGCAGTATTGTTGCTTGGAAATAAGTTTGGAGGTAATATGGTAATCGGATGTCACCCCAATTTAAGTTTGGCTTGGATGCCACTTCAACATCAGATTGGTTAGCACAAATTTTGCATTATTAAGTGGAATCCAATCATTCTTGTTGCACTGATGCTCAAATTCTTTTAACATTTGGCCTCAGGGAGGTTGTTTGGATAAGGGTAATGCTTCTGCCTTTGTGCCTTATTGCTAATGCCTGGGGGAGGCAGGTTTCACAACTACCATACCAGTGTTTGTTACCTAGTCAGCAATGTCTTTCTCCTCACTAAGGAGGTGTTCACTGTTAACCAGATTGTCCAACGGGATAAGTAGGGTAAACATGAGTCTATATTACTAATAATTATTTCAAGTTTGATTATAGAGTTAGTCAATTTTAGCCTACGTAGTTTTAGTCATGAATCTCTTAAACCTTTATGGTTTACTCATATGTAAAATAACCCTTATGTTTTAAAAAACATAATATATAAGTCTCTCTTGTCAAGTTTGAGTTAATAGCATACTGACTCATAATAAATCATTAATATAATGACATATATAATTTATGATTCATATTTATTTTAGCTCCTGTGATTTTAGCCATGGACATTTTAAGCCTTTATGATTTACTCGTGTCTAAAATAACCCCTACATTTTTAAAAACATAGCATATAAGCCCCTCCCGTCAAGTCGGAGTTAATAGATGTTAGAGTCTACTTGCATGATAAATTAACTTACAATAAACCATTATTATAATGATACATGTAACTTAAGTTAAAAAAAAAACTAAGACCTCCATCAATGGTGGGATTAGGCGTCATCATGGAAGCGACCACTAGCAGCGGCATCGAGCCACTACTACATAGCAAGACATCGTACACACACAACCTCTCCCGCGCTATGACGAGCTCAGGAGCTTCCAGTCCTCCCTTAGGTGGATGTGCGTTGACTAGTCCGACGCTAGACACGCAGTGGTTTCTTGATCCCTCTTCCTCCTCCTGGACATCTTCATTCCCACCGCCTCCCACTTCATCCTTTCCTGCAACCCCATTCACTGCACCTATGACATGGTGGTCCAACTCTCCCTCATCTCCGCCTCCGGCCTCTCTTACCTCTGCATATCTACCTTTGTCCGTTGCTATGGCCTCCGCCACTTCCTCTTCCTTGACAAGTTGGTCGGGGAGAGCGAGCGGGTGCGGGAGGGCTACATGGACCAACTCAACCGCTATTTTTGCCTGCTCTCCATCTTCATGATATTGTGCTTCGTGAGGGAGTAGCTTATAAGGTATCATGATACTCATCGGGATCGGAGTGGGTGTCATTTGTGGTGGCGAGCAATGCTATGATGGGTGATGTGTTGGCATATGTCTTAGAGCTGATGAGTGACATTTGGGTGGAGGCATAGGAGAGAACAAAGTGGGAGGCGATAGGAACGAAGATGCTCGAGAGGAGGAAGAGGGATTAGAAGACCACTGCGTGTTTAGTGTTGGAAGCTTCTGAGCTCATCATTAGTGTGGGAGAGGTTAGGTACATACGACGCCCTACCAGGCAGCAACAACTTGGTGCTACTACTGGTGGTTGCTTCCACGATGACATCTCCTCCAACTATTGATGGAGGTCTTAGTTTTTTTTTAAAGCTTAAATTATACATGTCATTATATTAATAGTTTATTATGAGTTAGTATGGCACGTAAGCAAACTATAACATCTATAACTCATATTTGATGGGAGGGACTTGTATGCTACGTTTTTGAAAATATAGATGATATTTTAAACACGAGTAAACCATAAGGACTTAAGAGATATATCACCAAAACCATAAGGATTGAAATGAATTTTAATCATAAATTATACATATTATTATATTAATGATTTATTATGAGTTAGTATGTTACATAAGCAGACTCTAACGTTTATTAATTTAGACTTAATAAGAGGTTTATATGTTACATTTTTTAAAATATATGGGTTATTTTAGACATAAATAAATCATAAAGGTTTAATAGGTCTATGGCTAAAATCACAGGATTAAAATAGACCTTAACCCTTAATTATATTCTTGAGTGTGATGGCCCTTCTATAGTCGTTGATTTAGGGAAGGTTTGACACTACTGTAAGGTTTAAAAAGAGTTATAGGAAACCTAAAGAATATACGAATATGAATGAATGGATGCTATGAATGTAATTAATTTGATTTAAAAAGATTTTACTACTCTCTATTACGTATGTATGGTATCAGGGACCATTCTAGTAACACATATCACAATGGTCTATGTCCCGGAGTTACAATTGTATAGCTTATAACCTTAAACTAATTTTGAGGGAACCGAAAGGTTATCTGGTTCTGGGAGATTTTGGGGAATTTGGCCGATTGGATTTCGCTGATGCAATAGCTAATGGTTGTTTTTGGAGAATCAGGGAGTTCGGCCCACGGAGTTTGCTGACGTAAAAGCTCACCATAGGTGACTGAACTTTCCGTTTTAATCAACAACAACAATAATAATAATAATAACAACAATAATAATAATAATAATAATAATAATAATAATAATAATATGCTGTTATTATAATCAGGGAGGCAGTCGGGTGTTTCAGAAATACTCGAACTACGTCCCTTATCAGGAGTCGGAGCAGGAATCGGGTACCATACATACCATACCGGGAGGAGGTGCGATAGCGGAACCATGGCGACCTTTCCTTCCCCGTATGCTGAATTCCACAATATATCTCCTCCTCTCCCTCTTGCTATTATCCCTTTGCCCCCGTCTCTTATAACACCCCATCTCCACTCGGATTTGCTATCCGCTTCAGCGGTTGTCTTATCCAGCCTCCCCTATTCCCCCTATTGCTCTTCCGATCCAAGCCCTAGCCGGCCCCTTCCTCCCATCCGCCCTTGCCATCGGCTCCACAAGGAGATCGCCGTGCGATGGAGAAGCGCTCCATCGCCTCCGCTAGAGGCCGCCCCACTGCCGTCCGGTGGTTCAAACGATGGTGCCTCTCTCTTTCTGATCTTGCAATGCGTTATTGTTTCCGAGTTGATGACGCGGTGTAATAGCAAGTGGATAATTGTAGTCCCTGCTTGGTTAAATTTATCCGATCCATTTGGAAGCTTTGGTAAAGGTTGTTCCTTTCTTGTTGCTTGATTTAGGGTTCCGCAGGATGTGGTTGCAACAGGTGGGAAGTGTCACTTGTTGAAGTGGGTCACAGGTATGGTTCTATTTTTCACTTCTTATGCCTTTTCCATGTTTGGCATGATCTTTATTTCATCTAATGGAGTTTTTAGATATTTCAGTGCAAGAGATTCATTGCTATGATGTGGTTCATATTAGAAGTTTAATTACCATGATAGATGTAGTTCGTGAATATGATTTCTATTAAATTCTTTTGATAATTCATTCTTTTGAGGGTGTAGATGTTGAGTCCTCTTTTTACTATGCATAAAGTGGCGTGTAAGTCTTTTTCCAGTACCAATGCGTACTTTCTGGGAATATCTACCACACAACTGCTGATATTAGTGTGCCTGATTGGAAAAGTTCGCAATTTTGACTTCTTTTTAACTTTGTGGAGGTATAGATGTTGAACCCCTGTTGATCAAGTAGAAGTCCATATGAACATGCTCAAGGAATCTGTATGATTGTTAGTTGCTAATTCAGCAGTAAAGCATAACTTAATCATTGATGATAATTATATCAATTAGATAATTGATCCTTCATTGTTTGTTACTAGAGGGAATGTTAAAAGCTCTGGAAGACAAGTCCAAGGATTCAGTTGCTGAAGAGCAAAAACCTGAACCAAGAACAGAGACACTCTACCTCTGCACCTATGAAGGTTGTGGGAAAGCTTTCATCGAGTTTGGAGCTTTAAAGAAACATACACACATTCATGGAGAGAGGCAACATGTTTGTCAATACGAGGGATGTGGGAAGGTAATTGGTTCTCCTTTTTCCCTCTTTTGGTTGCTTTCGTCTTTTTGCTACTTTGTGTACCATAGCATATGTTGGTCAAAGCCCATATTGAAAGAAGAAGGCACCAAAATCAAGGTGCAGTTGAATATTTGATGGAACTTTGTTCTGAATTTATGACATTCCAATTGTATCTGTTCACATTTTCTTTTATCACATACTTTCCGGGCAACATTGTCTCTCTTCTTCGTTTCTTTCTTGTGGTTTCATCGCTGAGGATTGATACCTTCAGTTTAAGATTGTTAGGTGCACTCACTCCAATTATTAAAGCAAGAAGATATGCACCCTACTTTGAGAATTGTGAAAAACAAACTTCTGTGATGCCATCTCTAGATAATCAACACTGTTCCACATATCAGTGATTGTCTTAGTTAATTCAGTAGTTGTCCTATTTTATTGATTATTTGATTGAAGATGACCGAAACTGCACACAAGTAGCTACTTGAGCCTCCTAAAAATTAATCTTAAATTTTGCAGAAATTTGTAGACAGTTCAAAGTTGAAGAGGCACTATCTGATACATACTGGTGAAAGACAGTTTGTTTGCCCACATGAAGGCTGTGGTAAGGTAATTGTAATTTACCATGATCTGGTTCATATCACATATGTACTTTTATTTTGTAATTTCATATCATTTTTATATTATTGTAATGCTGATATTACTGTGTTAATTTTGTTTTAGAGTAACCTTTTTAAAATAAAATGATTAAACAAAAGGTATGAAATTGCAGGCCTTCTCATTGGATTTCAACTTGAAGTCGCATATGAAAACACATTCATTGGAGAACTATCATGTTTGTCCTTATCCGGAATGTGGGAAGAAATACACCCATGAAAGCAAGTTGAAATCTCACCTAAAGGCACACCATGAAAAGGTATATCATCCTGTGTATCCTAAAAGTTTATTATCAATACCTCAGTTTTTTGCAACATGCTTCTTGCTTTGTTTGGTGAACAAGTCTTGAATTCGCCTGCTAGATGTCTAACCTCCTCATATTACCTACCTTTTTCTGAGCTGTTATGCAAGGTCACATCAATCTTGATTAGCAAGGCTGACACCATTACTTGATTCTTTTAATTGATTTGCATTGCTGTTACGTAATGTGTTTTGTTCACGAACATGCAAACTACAAAAAGAAAAAAGCAAAACAAAAAGATTATCAAGAATCTCTTATCAATTATTGATATATGATATTATTGTTTGTAAAATTTGGAGTTGTCTCCACTAAGATCTTGGAGAAACTTTGTAAATGGACCATTCTTTGACATAACAACTAAGTTGTAAATGAAGTTGTTTCCACTAAGTCCATCTATTGTTCTTCCGATCTCATCCAAGTTGCACCTCAGTTAGGTTAGTTATCTTCTCTGAAACAGATTCCTTACAACTGAATATGGGAGTATGTACTCTTTCAAAGAGGTGTACCCCTTGACCTTCACTAAAATTTCTTATCATATCCCTCTTCCAAAGCATTTAGGCGATGGTTTATCATATCAAGGACATTTGGTATACATAAAACAACTACAGCAACCTATGTTAAAATTTTCAACTATCATATTTTCCATCATTTTTTTTTGACACTGATTCAAATAACATTTGGAGTGATTTGGTTTTCGTTTCTTTCTTTTTTTTCATGCTGCCTTGTTTTCCTTCTTTTGTCTAAATGTCAGGAAAATATTCCTGTTATTTTTGGTCTAAAACAAATAAAAGCTTTAAATTGGTGTTGATCAACAATAAATATAGTTGGAAATGGAGAACAAAGATATAAGAAATGCTTTCATAAAAGTGCAAACTTTTGATTGGCTTGTCCAGCCTAATTAATTATAGATTTATGGGATATAACTAATTCTGGTTATTTCCTTACTCCATAGGTTACTACAGTGGAAATGGCAAAGCGCAAGGCAGCCTCGGATAAGCCCCATAATACCACTAAGTCTGCTGCTACTGCTTATGTTTCTGCCTCTGCTGAGCGTCGTTTTGCTTGTCCATATGAAGGTTGTGGGAAAGCCTACATGCATGAGTATAAACTGAACCTCCATTTGAGAAAGGAGCATCCTGGACACAATCCAGTAGAAAATCGCAAATCAGCTCTTTCTGTCAACCAGGCCATTGATGAACCTAGCAATCAAGATGCGTACACCACAAAGGGTGGTGTTGGCAAGAATTCTAAAAGACGCAAACCCAATCTGGCACTGCTGATGCCTCCTGCCAAACTTCCAAAACGAACAAGACCAAACATGGTACTGCTGGATACAAAGACTGTCAAGAATCACTTGCAAACCAAAGAGATGTACGAGGAAGATAGCCCAGAAACAGAAGAAGATTGAGGCAACATCAAGACGGATGGATGGAGTCATCATGATATGAACGACGATGATGATGATGAGGATGATGAGATGGAGGCTGTAGAGTGATGTGTATATATATTCAATACTTGGCTGGGTGGGCAGATAGATTTTTATCTTACATTGAAGAAAGGAACTTCTGCTAGAAAGTTAAATTTGTATCGGGATTAATTAGCCATACCTATTTGTTGCTGGATCTACTTTTTGATCGATCCAGAAATTCAATAATCAGTGTTATTACATGCATTTATAATCATAATATAGCTGAGGTATATGTCTTGGTAACAATTTTATATCTCTACAGTGTCAGAAGGAATCGAGGCACAAGGTTAATGTAGCAACGTCCTGAACAGTTTCTATTCGTTCTGGCAGTATATGTATCATTTTTGTTGGGCATTTTGCAAGAATTTGTCAAAAGATAAGAAGGCAAAGGGTAGCCCAAAAATGATAAAAAGATTGAAAATGAGAAGTATTTTACAAATTATTTTATTTTTTATGAGATTTTATTTTATCTTATTTTTCTTGCTGGTTTCATTCTGAATCGACGAAGGACAGACAGACAAAGAGGTTGGGCCGCTGACAATAAATAAATAGAATAAGGGATTTTTATGATTAAAAAAAGGATAAATAAAGAGATAACATAAATGCTAGAAAAGACGTGCTTCACTCGTCTCAGGATAGTCAGCATGCCAGACGAGCGGCACCACGAATCACCTCCACACGTTCTTCACGTGTGCTCGGCATAGTTACCACGCTACACGACCACTGATTACTTTCCCACATCATTCACCGAATGAGCTATACCGTGAATCGTGCACAAACACGTGGTGTTTACTGCCTTCCCCTCACTCAACACAAGTGGTACCACGAATCCTGCATGGTTTCATCGTATTGGAGAAACCCGAAGAAAAGGAGCTGCGGGGAGGAAGTAAAATGGCCACTATTTTGAAGTACTCATGTGTAACAACACTCTCGATTTATTCATAAACCAAAGGCAAAAAGAAATTTGAATTGATTTGGTTTGATGAACGTTTGGACATGTGGTCATAAAATTTTGAAGTCAATGGATAATTATCGTATCATATTGATAAATGATATTAAAGTCAATATAATAATGAGCATGAAGAATTATACTCAGAATGATTCTAAGTTACCTTTCGACAATGATAAAGATGTTAATTCTTTCAGTGGAGGAGATTAGAAGACCTTTAATTTAATTTCACATCTGAAATGAAAAAAAAAATTAATTTAGGCTTAATTATTTTGAGTCGTATGTCAATTGGTCTATCTAAACATCATATATAACGTAAGGTTTACTAATTCTAACACCTCTCGTTTGGTCACCTATTGGAAGTAAGAAAAAAAAAATTAGTTTTTTTAAAAATTAGATAAATATATTACTATTAACTTGAATTTAGGATAAAGTAAAAATTGATTTTTGATTTTTTTATTCTCAATGGAATATGAATACTGGATCATCAAATACATACAACAAAAGATGTTGATGATAGACTTAGAGTGCTTGACCAAGATGACTCAGTCTCAGTTGACTTGCACTATGAGTATTTTGATTTGTCCGATGTGCCTAGTTGCATGTTCTAACACCGTATTATAATCCCGCTTATTCCTTATATGAATGATTAAAATATAATATCACTTTTCAATTCTTTTATTTTACTTTACTAAGCAAAATTATAAAGTTCCCCCTATGCACAATAATTTTGACACCTGTACATAATTATAACATCTAACCAAAAGTTATATACATACAAATGCTTATAGGTCATCGTCCATATCTGTGTTAGCATGGACTCGCATATGCTTGACCTAATCAATAGGGTACTAGTATCTTTGTCTACAAAATAAGGTCTATAGTGAGTAATCACTCAGTAAGTATAAATCTTTATAATTTTATTTAAGTAAGCATGTATCATATCTTGTATATAATATTTTAAAATTATCGACAGAAGATACTTAATAGTAAATCCTTTCATTATTTTACTTCTTTAGTAAGTATAATCCTACAATATAGTATATGCAAAATAAAGAGATAAAATTTTACATTGAAATAATTCAGAATGTTTATATGCACATATAGGAAATAGTAAATTCATGAATTTCTATACCCCATATCATAACATATATATGCACTCATTCACCACATGTTATAGTATATATGTGCATTACATATCAATTTGAGTATCTCAAATTGGGACACTCATAACTCTATATACCTATCTTATATTAAAGTCATACCAAAGACTTTAGAATAACAAGATATTTAAAATATATTAAAAAATTAAATATAAATTTGAACTTTAAATTTCTCAAAAGTAATTGAAAATATCAATTTATAATCTATAAAATTGAAATCCTAGGTATAACAAGGAAAGATTAAGTTTTTCTTACATAAACCTTCTTTAGAGTTGGGGTTTCCTAATATCCATGAGAAAAGTTAAGAGAATATCTAAACAATAAGAGAAAGGGTTATGGGTTATTTGATTAGTAAAAGAGGATAATGTCAAAATAAAATAGAGGTGGTTAAGAGGTTACCTTGAGGCCTAGTGTTTAATCGCATTGGACCTTATTTCAAGTTTTTATTTTCTTCCTTTACTAATATAATTATAAGGATGTAGTAGCTTCAATTGATTCTAATTTGGTTTGATAAAGATGATATTTTTGCTTTAAACATATCCTTTAATCTCACTTATGTATCTCAACATTTTTAGTATAACACTCTTTTTTATTTATAATTTTATTTAGTTTTTCAATACTCCATCCATGCCTAAGTAATTATTATCCTATATATATATATATATATATATATATTAAAACTTAAAATTTTCTACTTTAATCATGGTCAAACTCATTCAAGCCTTGAGATTCATTTAAGATTGATTAAAATTTAACTACCACTTCTAGCCACTATATGCATACTTATTATCATAACTTAATGTTATATTCAAGTTTGCTAGCATACTTCTTGATGCGTAGAAGGGCTATAACTTCTTGCTACAAAATATTCTTAAAGTAGATATTGATGCTTATGCATACTCAATTAAAGTTTTCTAGAACATCATGAATAATATATTTTAGGAATTATATACTTTAACTTTAAAAGTAAAAAATATGAGCATTATTTATTATATTTATGTAGCATAGACATCACAAATCATATTACTAAGTGAGGGTAATATATACATATTATTTTTATTTTTATTAGCATACTACTTATAATTTAATGTGCATGAGACTCGGGCACTACAACCCTTCCCTTCTAATAAAAAATTTATCCTCGAAATTTTTTATCTGAATAGCTCTAGATATTTCTCTTGCATCCCTTTTTCTCTTTCTCAGGTTACTTCCTTTATTACGCGATTCCTTCATAATACGTTGACTAAAGCAATCTTCTTATTATGAAGTTTTATCTCTTTTTTTATCAAGAATTTGTATAATTCATTCCTCGTACGTTAAATCTTCATCTAATTCTATTGATTATTCTTCAAGAATATGAGAAGGATATGAAATATACTTCTTCAATATTAATACATAGAATACATTATACACCATTGTTAATGCAAAAGGTAAGACTAATCTATAGGTCATATCATTAATTTTATCAATAATTTCATATAGTCCTATATATCGAGGACTTAGCTTATCTTTCTTTTCAAATCTCATAACTCTTATTAGTATCACCTTTAAGAATACTATATCGCATATATCAAATTTCAAAGGTTTTCTCCTATTATTGGTATAACATTTCTACATGTATTATGCTGCCTTCATCTTTTCTACTGTTTCTATTGTTTCTCTCACCAAATCTAGCCTTAAATATTTTCTTTCATCTCATCGCATTGAAAAAGGTGACTTACACTTTTGGTCATATATTGCTTCAAATGGTGTCATCTCAATAGTTGCTTGGTAACTACTTTTGTAAGCAAACTCTATCAAATATAAATATTTGTTCTATGATCCCTAAAGTTTATGACATAATCTTTTAACATATCCTCTAATATTTGAATGATTCTTTTTGATTGACTATCCGTTTGAGAATGAAAAGCAATGCTAAAAGCAAACTTTGACCTTAGTGCGTTGTGAAAACTCTTCAAAAATCTTGATATGAATATGAAGTCTCTGACATAATGGATATGGGCACACTAAGGAGATTAATTATTGTCTAGATATATAATTAAGTATATTGATCCATGGAATAGATAGCACACATAGGTAGGAAGTAGGCTATCTTAGTCAATCTATCCACAAAAACTCAAATTTCATCATGTCCTTTGCTAGTCGCAGGCAACCCTATACAAAATCCATACCGACCTCTTTCCATTTTCATTGGGATATTTGTAATAGATTTAAGGTACCTACTAGTCTCTAATATTCTATTTTAATTTGTTGACAGGTGAGATACATTTTAATAAATTAAATAAAATCTCTCTTTATTTTTAGCCACTATTAGTTCTCTTTTAGATTCCTATATAACATGGTTGTTCTAAGATACACTGAGTATAAAGATGAGTGATTCTATTAAAATTTCTTATTTTAGACCAAGCTCTTCTCATACACATAATCTACCCTAAAATTTGATTACCCCTTCATCAATGTAAAAATATTTTATTTTCCTTATCTCAATCTTAGACTTCAATCGATTCATAGAAGGGTCCTTGACATGTAACTCTTTAATTTTCCCTAAAAGGGTTGGCTATAGTGATAGCACTGTCAATCTTTCAATTAAACTTTTAAAGATAATCTCATATTTAATTTTTTATAGAACTATATAGAGAGGACCTTTAACTATTGATAAGATAGCTAAAGTAGCTAACTTTCTACTCGATGCATCAATAACTATATTCGAGGATGATAATTGATTATCATAATCTTTTGTTGTCTCCTATTTAATTCTTTTTAAGTAACAAAATATTTCAAGCTCTTGTGATTAATATATATTTGGCATTTCTTCTATAATGTTGCGAATTTTTAATGAAAAACACTATTGTCGTTAACTCTAAATCATAGGTTAGATAGTTCTTCTCATATTGTATTAGTTGTCTTAAGGCATAAGCTATAATTCTACATCAAGACATATCCTTGATCATTTCTGGATATATCATTATACACCACGAATCCTCTTAACTCAAATGGTACAATAAGAATTGAAGCTGAAATCAATCTCATTTTCAGTTATTAGAAACTATTTTCACAGGCATCAATCTATTCAAATTTAATAATTTTTCTTATTAATTAGGTGAAAGGTGATGTTATCTTAGAGAATTCTTTTACAAAAATATCTATAATAATTTGTTATATCAAGAAATCTCCTTATCTTAGTTACAGGGCCTTAGCCAGTTACTAAGTACTTTCATTTTAGTTAGATCCACTTAGATCCCTTCCTTGAAAACATTATGCTTGAAATGCTATCTTCTCTAACCAAAATTTATATTTCTTAAACTTTATATATAACTACTTTTTTTCAAGATATTTAAGTAAATATTATGCATATTCTTTCTTAGAGTATAAATTTGTTTATATACTCTTTGAATACCCTATTCATTAAGTCCATAAAGAAGGCTAGTGCATTTGTTAAGCCAGATGGCACCACTAAAAAATCAAAATGCCCATATTTGGTCCTAAAGGCAATCTTTGGAATATTCTCCTTCTTAATTTTTAGTTGATGATATTTTACTCTCAAATCAATTTTGTAAAACACTGATTCACCTTGCAATTGATTATTAATTCTGAGCAATGAGTATTAATTATTAATAGTCATCTTATTTAACTCTTTATAATCTATACACAATCATATTGTCCAATCCTTTTTATTTACAAATAAGACTAGTGCTCCTCAAGATGAAATACTAAAGCGAATGAACCCTTTATTAAGGAGCTCCTATAATTGTATCATTAACTTCTTTAGTTTTACTAGAGCCATTCTATAAGGTACTTTGAAAATAGGCTCAGTACCCAACATTAAGTTTATGATAAATTCAATCTCCCTATCTGATGACAATCCAAGGAGGTACTTTGGAAACACTTGAAGGAATTCACTCACAACCAACACATCCTCTAGCTTAACCTTCGATTCCACTCTAATATCAATAACATTTGCCAGATATCCTATGCATCCACTCTCTAAGAGTCCATGTGCTTTCATTATCGAGATAAAATGGATTGATGTCTTTTGTTCAAAATTAATAAATACAGACTCTGCTAACCCTGGAGGTTGAAGTACTACCCTCTTCTTATTATAGTCAATGAAAATATAATATTTAAAGAACCAGTTCATACCCGATATAACATCAAAATCATATATTCAATATCAGATATATAACTAGTTCTTTATCGGCTATCTAAATCGGATAAGATCTTAATCTCTGATTTGAATAAATTATATCCCATAATGGAATAATTATGTAATACATCACATATAGTACTTTAGTTAGTTTGCCTTGTTTCTCCGTATAAGCTAGTGATATAAAAGAATGTGTGATGCTAGAATCAATTAATGCATGTAAAAAAATATCATAAACAAATATCTTACTTGAAATAACTAATGGGCTAGCTTATGCTTATGTCTTGATCATCACAAAGACTTTGCTCGGTACTCTTTTCTATTCTGATGAGATTATTATGCAAATTCTTGCTTAAATGTCTTGACTTTTCACACTGAAAACATAGCCATTTTCCTTCAAGGCATTCTCCGATATGATGCTTCCCACATTTAGGGCACATGGGTCTTTGTGCTTGAGCTGGTTGAGAAGACTAGATGTTTGACTTATTCTTTCTTATGTAGGGCATTTGAGTTATCTTTATTGTTGTCCTTGACTTAGGTACAATTTTTATTTGCTACCTAGAATCTATTGTGGAGGCTTATTACCAAAAAAAATATCCTTCCTTAGCATATCATGGTTGCTAGTCATAGGTGTCATGCAAGCCAATCACGTAAGTGATGACACGTGTGACAGGACATAGTCTTTTTGCTTAATATTATTATGATATTTTTTACTTTATATTGCTTGTTGCATATATATTGTAATGTTCATGAATTTGTGAAATGAGAATCAGATCGTGATGAGATCATGATAATGAGGTTGATTCACATTTAAAATAAACTTTAAATAATCCTAGTCATAGGTTACTCGAGGGACATCGAGATAACTAGATAGATTGGTGTGCTATATACTCGTCTATATGATGGAGGTGGTTAGTCTCATAGCTGCTTGTGTGGGGACACTAGGGCTATAGTGCAGGTGCTCATTGGAGAATGAGTTTACTGATTGATCCGCTCACAAAATGCTAGATGGTTGTGTTGAATCTTGGATTTTGATGATGAAATCAATTAATGAGTTTTTGATTTAATATACGTTTTGAGTGATGTAGGACTAGTTTCAATCAATGAGAGGCAAATTGATTAAAGTATGAGGAATTAGATGTTGGGCTGGCATGAACATGTCAAAAGATTAGACGTTGGGCCGGAGGATCGCTTGATGTGTCGATAGAAGGCTTCGTGTTGTAAATTCGAGCATCGGGTCGAAGGATCGAACATTGCGCCAAGGAGATCGGAAGTTGCGGGAATCAACATATCGATTGGGCAATACGCCGAAGGAGAGGACGATGCGTCGAAGGATCGAATGAAGCACGGGAGTCTTAATGAGTTACTTCTAGTGTGTGCCAAATCTCATGTGCAGTTTCGCATAAAGAAATACGATTAAACTCATTTTTGTTCAAAGCACAAAATAGAGCATTCAAATAAAAATTGTTCTTCTCCAAATCATTCCATTGGATTAGAAGATTTTTGAAAATCATTTTTAATGATATTCCATAAATTGAAATCTAAAGAAAGTAAGAAAACTCCTATTCGAGTTTTCCAATATGTGTAGTTTGTCCCATTGAACATAGGAGGACGAATGATAGAGTGACCCTCTTGAAAGTCGAAAAAATCATCTCTCTTGGGTGTTAAACCAAATAGAGAGAAACATGGCTCTAATACTAACTGTTAGGACCGAGTTGACACTAAGAGGGGGGGTGAATTAGTGCTTACGAAAAAATTCATCGATTTGAAAATTCTTGTTCGATGAAAACTGATATCGGAAAAATGTTAACTTGAAGACACATTCGTAAGTGTAGTGAAAGTAAGAAATCAAACTAGATTTATAGTGGTTTGGTCATCGTGACCTACATCTATTCCCGATTCCTCTTCACTCGAGGCTATCGACTTCCACTACCGATTTTCTTTCAACGGACGAAGATCAATTATCCTTTTACCCTCTTTTCTCCTTTTCACTGGTTTAGGAGATAAGCTTTATAACCACTCACCCCTCTCTTTTACAAGTGTTCCCTCACATATCTCCCTTAGGACTATCACTAAGCTCTTGGATGAGGGACTATATACTTAAAAGAGTTCATAACCTTGGAATCATAGAGTTTTTGCTCTATTTTTGTGTATATTCCAAGCAAAAATTTATGAGGTATTTATAGACCCCAAAT
The DNA here is from genome assembly GCA_001649415.1 of Musa itinerans. Taxonomy (NCBI): domain Eukaryota; kingdom Viridiplantae; phylum Streptophyta; class Magnoliopsida; order Zingiberales; family Musaceae; genus Musa; species Musa itinerans. Next base: position 331,225 of record LVTN01000169.1, read on the forward strand.
GACTTCAAAACTTAAGTCAAAATTTAAATCCCCGGGTTTTCGGGGTACTACCACTGCTAGTATTGGGTAGTACCACCACCTGCAAGTCTAACATTAGGTGGTACCACTGCCCGGTCTAGGTGATACCACCACCTGATAGAGCCTTGAAGACCGGGCTCTAGTAGTACCACCACTTGATAGAGCGGTACCATTGCTTAGCAGCATTAACTGCTAGTGGTACTACCGCCCAAACCACATGGGAGGCTGAGCTTCAGGCGGTGCCACCGCTTGGGCCAATAAGGGTCACTGAATGGGCCTTTCACATGGCCCAAAACTGTCCCAATTCGGGCTCAATTGGTTCCTAATTGAGTTAACATAATTACATTCTAAACCAACCTAATTAGAACTAAAACTACTTCGATCTAGATAATTATTATAAAGCATTAATCACATATTATCCGACATGTCATTAATTCATTCAACGCTTTGTTCGACCTTTCGGGTCATCATCCTCTCCTTCGGTATATTGCCCAATCGACATGTTATCTTACCGTAACATCTGATCTCCTTAGTGCAATATCTAATCTTTTTGGCTCGATGCCCGAACTCATGGCATGAAGTCTTCTATTGACACATCGACCGATCTTTCGACTTGACGTCCAATCTTCTAATATATTCCACTTCGGTCCAACATTGATTCTTTCTACTTTAATTAAATTATCTTTTCATGATTAAAGCTAGTCCTATATTACTCAAAATGCATATTAGATTACAAAATTATCAGATAAAGGCGCTTGACTTCCTTCATCCTCTCCTATAGATCTGCAAGGATTCAGGGATATATGATCTTCCTAGGTAAAAAATAATCTTTCATATACGCATGTTTTTGTTTTGTGGATTTTGCGTACGAATCTTTGCACGACGACTAACACAATTTATGAGAAATTTGAGGATTTTTGTTTTTTTTGTTCTTCTGTTGTTTATGTGATGTCGCCCCTATAATTCCCTACACTGCTTGGGTTTAGTAAAAGTGTTGTAGGTGGAGAGCAGAGTGTCTTCACTAGAATGTTCATTTAAGGTATCGATACGGTGGTGCTTCTATGACATATCGACCCTCCTCCTAACACATAATTATAGAGAAAGATGTTAATGACAGAGAATACTCAATCAACTCGACTTGGTCTAATCCAACTTGCACTAAGAGCCTTTTGATCCGTTCGATATGCCTTCTATTATTTATTATCGAATCAAGCTATATTTAAATAAATCTTGGGTGGGGATCGCAGCGTGGTCTTTTAATGATTTAATCATATTTTCGAGATAAATTAGGTGTTGGTGAGGGTGAGAAAGATCCCACCTCGATAATGACACCCATGTTCATCTTTTATAATTCATCGTTATCTACGGTGAAGAAGAGTATTTTATCATAACAAAAATTATTTTATAAATATTTTTAATTTAACTAATGCTGATATGATAAAATCGATGATGGATGATTTTTGTCCTTTTTCATAGTGCTGAACTTTAAATGCAAGCTAATTATTCTCTATCACAATTAATTATTGTTTTGAATCTCAGATTGGTTAAATGGGAACTTAAGACTATCAGTACTTCGGCATTTATTGGTTATATAAAAAGTTTTTCTAGCCAGTAAACAGTTGTAAAAGCCTGACTCGGAAACCTGAACAATACAGGCAAGCAGGTGACAGTGCTTTAAAACACTTAAAATATTCCAAGGAGTCGAATCGGGATAGTCCGAAGGACTGATAGCTTGAAGGGAATTTGACTATCTTGTGTGATAGTTCAACTCTTGTGGTTTTAGGTCCTTTAATGGAAGGCATGTTTCGTGGTGATTGGAAAGATATTATTTTGAATTTGAATTATTTGTGAACTTATTTATATTTATCATTTTGTTTTACATTCATAGAAAAAAGATCTCTTGCAACTTCTCTTGTTAATTCATGTTTTCTCTCTTATATTTCCAAGATACATTTGAGAATGGAAATTATAAACCATGATTAATAATTATTTTTAATTCATCTTTCTTTCTCGCATTATCTTTCTGGGATATTTTTCAAAATGAAAATTACTTGTTATGGATCATCTTGAAGCGTTTCTTCATGAACTTGTTTTATTATTAATCATATTTCAAATTAAAAAACAAATTCTGTTCGGTATTATTATTATTATTATTATTATTATTATTATTATTATTATTACTACTACTACTACTATTACTACTGTTGTGTATTCTCCATCTCTTTGAACTCTTTTTTTTTTTTTCCTAATCTTTGCCAGGGAATATTAAAGAAATATAGGTTGTTAAAACAAAAGACTTCTATCAATACAGAGTGTGTACAAACTTATACTTGTAGATAAAGAGGTTATTTTCACAATTAAAACGAGCATCAAATCACAATTATTGATACCAAAAAATCTCAAATAGTAACATTCAAATATCCTTACTTACAAACATGTGAGAAAGTAGAAATCCTAAATATCTCTCTCATTTCATTGAAATACTACAGAACGTTGATACCAACCAAGATCCTAGATAGTCACTTTTAAATAGCCACTCTTGCTTACGTTTGAGCAAGCAGAAAGCCTAAGCATATTCTTCTCATATCATTTAAATCATTGAAGGCAAACCGCAGTTGCTGTACTCATGTTTGGTGGACTGGAATCTGTCAATGGTGGTCCTAAAACATTTCTTCCACCTGCAAACATGATGTATACCCCAACAAGAAAAAGTTCATGTGAAAGAAATGTTACACACACAAACCTCCAATGCACCATCATATTCGCTGACTTCAGTGGCACATACTGAACTATTATCTATCAGAAAGATTGGTCTGCAAACACTTGTAAGGTCTCGGTGTGAGCCAGCCTTTCTTTTATTTTTTGCAGCTTTTTTTATCCAAACCAGACCATATCCACCGTATCTGCTGCACCAGTCCACATATCATTTTTTTTTCTTTTTGTCCCTTTTTCAAAAAATCCCATAGAGCTTTTTTTTCTTTTCATAAAAGAAGTATTTGCCCTTCTAGCCTCTACCCGCACGGTTGCCCATCACACTCGCTTTCCCTTCCTCTACTGCTATCATCATCCTCGCTCACACACCCTTGAGGATTGCATGCTTGTCCATAGCCTCCTTTGCCAAGTTGATGATGGAATGATGAGACTAGGATGATAGACAACCCTCATTGTCTTCACCAACAATCCTTTATGCAAGGTCATTGACAGAGATTTGGGTAGACAATGATGACGGGCATCTCAGCAAGACGGATAAGGACAACAAGGGTGAGGGTAGTAGGGCAGAGACAATGACTGATGGAGTAAATGCGATGATCGACGGGACAGATGCAAGCGGGACAATGTCATATTTTAGAAAGAAAAAAAAAAGCTCTACCAGAATTTTTAAAAAATATTTCTCAAAATAAGGATTTTTCAAAAAATTATCATATATATATATGATAATTTATCCTATATATATATATATTACTATAATGAAAGTAGAAAAAATTTTGTTGACCTAGTAAGACTCAAAATAATAATTATTGAAGTTTTATTGTCTTCAGAGTTCTAACGATGAATGAGAGCACATGTGATCCAGAATAAGCATATGGATGCGTCAAGAACACCACTAACTCCAATGGAATTGTCTCCATCGATTACTGGCCACGACTTGTTCTAATCATTCTCAGTTCAGAGTTCTCCGTTCATGTATACTTGTACATGTTAGTGTTGGGGATGGAGGAGCAAGAAAAAAACAGAATACTACGATGCAAGTAAAAAGAATCCTTTCGATTCAAAAAAACCGATATAGTATTTAAAACAAGAGGATTGACATATAACACTTACAAGATATTTCCAAGTGTATTCTCCTTCTCTCTTGTTTCATGAACCATAGTCTTATTTATAGGACCTAGTGGTAACTACTTAAAACATGGTAACTACCTAGATAACTACCATGAATCAATTCTCAATACTCCCCCTTGATTCATAGTTACATACACCGATTTGCGACATGAAACAAATATGCTTTTGAACTAGAAGCGACTTGGTGAGGATATCCGCAACTTATTCATCTGTTCCACGATACTTCATTGCTATGGCTTCGTTCTTCCATGAAATGTTGGATTCTTCGTTATTGCAATTGTGGCTTTGTTGTCACAAAATATTTTCATTGCTTCTTTTTGCTCTTGATGAAGATCTTCAAGAAGTCTCCTAAGCCATATTGCTTGATAGGCTGCTAATGTTGCGGCTACATATTCTGCTTTCGATATCGATATCGCAGTTGTTGCTTGCTTTTTTGAACTCCAAGATATAGCTCCTGATCCGAGGCTAAAAATATTGCCTGAAGTACTCTTTCTATCATCTAAAGCTCTTGCCTAATCACTATCAGTGAAACCAAATAATTTATATTTAAAATTATGAGAATACCAAATACCATAATCTGTAGTTCCAGCAATATAACGTAGAATTCTTTTAACAGCTTAAGCTATGCATAAACCTGAATACTACACCAACAGAGATGATGTTTGCTTGGGCCATGCTCCCAGGTTTCAATTCAAACTAGGCATTATAGCTTTCAATGGCAATTTCATGTCTTAACCTCTTATTCTCATCTTCTCGGGCAAATGTTATGAATTTTGGAGTATCAAGATGAAGACTTTATTAAGTCTCAAGATCTTTGGGACTAAATAAAGAATGGATATCAGATCCAGATGACGAAATCAGGCTAAGGGAGAATAGAAAGGACTCAAAGGCATTGTTCTTCATTCAACAAGCTGTACATAAGATAATCTTCTTAAGAATTGCAGCAGCGACAACGTAAAAGCAAGCTTGGTTGATACTTCAAAATGAATTTCAAAGTTCATCAAGGGTGATTACAGTAAAACTTCAAACCCTTCATCGTGAATTTAAAATTTTGTTCATGAAAAGTAATGAATCGATGTAAGATTTTCTTTCTCGAGTGATTGAAATTGTTAGTCAAATGAAATCTTATGGTGAACATCTTTCTGATCATATAATTGTTACAAAAGTTTTGAGAAGTTTAACTTTGAAATTTGATCATGTTGTTGCCACAATTGAGGAGTCAAAAGATTTATCTATATTTTCATTTGATGAACTAATGGGTTCCTTGCAAGACATAAAGCAAGATTAAATAGGTCACTTGAAAGAAGTGAAGAGAAAGGCAAAGTGGTAAACACATAAAGACACTTCGGATAGATAGAGGTAGTGAATTTTTATCTAATGAGTTTAATTCTTTTTATAAAGAAAATGGTATTCGCAGAGAATTGACAACACCATACACACCGGAGCAAAATGGTGTAGCCGAACATAAGAATCGAACTATCGTTGAAATGGCAAGAAGTTTGCTTAAAGGAAAACACCTTCCAAATCAGTTTTGGGCAGAAGCAATTGCAACAGCAATTTATTTGTTGAATATTTCACCAACAAAGGTTGTTATGAATCAAACTCCTTTTAAGGCTTGGTATGGTATAAAACCAAGTGTAAGACATCTAAGAATTTTTGGATGTATTGCTTATGCTTTGGTGAATTCATAAAATCATCACAAGCTTGATGAAAACTCTGAAAAATACATATTAATTGGTTATTCCTTATAATCCAAAGCATATCGATTATATAATTATGTTAGTGGCAAAGTTATTATTAACAGAAATGTTGTGTTTGATGAAAGGGCAAGTTGGAATTGGGAAACCAATAAAGGTGAAATATAAATTCAGATTCCAGCAGAACTAAACACTCCGCAGAATCAAATGACAGATCCTGCTCCAACAAGTTCACCGTCAACCTCACCCAATAGCAATTCAAATTCTGATTCCTTAGAAGAAACCCCTCCAAGAAATTTCAGATCACTAACAGAAATTTATGTCTCAAAATTTGCTTTATTTATTTCAGATCCAACAACTTTTGAGGAAGCAGTTGAAAAAGAGGAATGGAGAAAAG
>LVTN01000169.1:338661-366458 GCA_001649415.1 Musa itinerans
GAGAGAGTGAGAGGGGGGGGGGGGGGTTGGTATTTTTCTGACGGGTCAGGCCCTCTTGAATCCAAAGTAACATTCTGACAGCATTCTGTAAAACTCAGACATGCCACTACAGAATGAGGAAGCAAGACAAAATGACCATGGCCACATCCAACCACATGTTATTGAGCCACCACATAATGCCCAGGCCTTATCCCCATCAACCATCAATGCGCGAAGCCAGAGATCTGCCAGGACCACTACCGTGCTCCTCCCTCCTCCATTATTTGCGAGGCCTGCGTGAGTTGCCTCCGCTTCTCTCCTGCTTTTGATAGATGACCGGCAGAGTGGAGGATCTCCACTGAGGGGCACTCGATCGGTCGAGCACTCGGTGGGGTCTCAGAGCTCCATGGAGAGCGGCCATGAGAGGAAGAGGCGGCACGACGAGGAGAGCTCCGAGTCTTTCAACCTCCGCAACCTCTCCAAGCTCGTGCTTCCGCCCCTGGGGGTCTCGACCTACAACCAGAACCAGAACGACTCCCGCGTCAAGGTCATCCTGCCCATGGACTCCAGTTACAGGTGTGAGCCCTCCCGACTAAGAACCGAAAGTAGGCCATGAACTAAGATGAGCTGTTCCAGGTGCTGGGAGACGTTCATGGTGGTCCTGGTTGCGTACTCCGCGTGGGTGTACCCGTTCGAGATCGCGTTCATGGGCGCCGCCCCCAAGGGCGGGCTGTTCATCGCCGACAACGTCATCGACGCCTTCTTCGCAGTCGACATCGTCCTCACCTTCTTCGTCGCGTACATTGACTCCGGAACGCAGGTCCTCGTTCGCGATCCACGGATGATCGCCGTCAGGTGAGACTATACACTGCACCTTAAACCACTAGGATGTCTGCATTTCTCAGTGCCACAGAACGATACGTGGCTTCCGTGTCACCGTGAGTAGGAGAAGAGGAAAAGGGAGAGCAGGGTTTCGTAGCGTTTATTCTCACGGTGAAAGCTTGGGCGGGTGGGCTTCTCTGGAGCCTATTTACTGTAACAATCACCGTGAGTAGGAGAAGAGGGAAGGAAAGGGAAGAGTAGAGTTTCGTAGCGTTTATTCTGACAGTGAAAGCTTGGGTGGGTGGGCTTCTCTGGAGAATTCATTTGGACCGTGGACTGTCAGCAGCACAAATGGTGCTCTCCGATTGCTCGGACTTCAATGATTGGGATTCAGTGGGGGTATCACATGAATTATTTTGGGAGAAAACGTGAGACTTGGTAGAGGCATACCGCTCCGTTCCACGGGGTGCGTGGATGAGCCTCCTCCGAGTTGCTAGAGAAGCCAATAAATACCCTGTTGCTGCGGTTGTGCAGTCTCTGTCCATATTCCCTGTCTTAATTGGTCGTCGGAGGATGATCGATATAAGCGATCTTATCCTCGCAAGCAGAAAGACTGCTTTGGTGTCTCTAACCTGATCGTTGAGACTATTTCCCATTGTACGATATGTGAACGTAGTCCCTGTATAAGGTCTCATCAGATCTTCCAGATGACTCGATCACAAGACTGGTGCACATAAAAGAGTCAACCTGTCACTATCGTGAAGAGCACCAAGGTAATAGTTGTGAAGCTTCTAGTGTATAGAAGTAGAGATGTCATTGAGATCGAGTCTCCCATGTTATTGACCTGGAAAACCCCACCACCTCTGGTCCTGCAACCAAATTAATGCTTCTCCTATGAATAATTGAGCATTCGGAATCAGCATAACACTTCAACAAAAGATTAAGCTTTCGAGTATCTTAGCAGCCTCGTTGGAAACAAAGAAATTGTTGACTTTCGGTGGGACCTGACCTGAACTCATTTGATGGTGGTGAATGAATGTAATTTTGGAACCGCACATATGCTGAACCTAAATCATAGAGGTGAAACACCAGCTAATAATTTACTATGAACTGTTTCCTCGGTCATGAATTATAATCATCCTCAAGTTGAACTTGACAACTGATACGCTGTAGTTACAAGATTAGACAATGATTGTTTACTGGTGCAACGTCATCAAACTCACTTTAATAGAGAATAATCGTGAGATCTCCGTGGGTTATGTAATACCCTAGATAAGCATCTTAGGTGAGTGGATTATGTTTTATAAGTTACTCGATCTAGATCGTGATAAATGATATCCAAATCAATCTAGTATTAGATAAAATGAAGAGTCTAAGTAGAAAATGATTATTCATGGACAGCACCTTACACGCATTATGTCAAGATTTGATTCCGAGTTATGATGATCATTGAAAAGGATGTGAAATCCTTAAATGAAAAAATTATAATATCTTTAAGAATGTTTGAGTTAGATGGATATCTTACTATAAATTTAGGTTTAAAATTTTGGACCCTGGAAGTTCTAATACTGCTTCCATCTTACACATAACATTTCTCAAAGCTCATCAAAATAATGCATATATATATATATGTATATGTATTTATGTATAGCAACTAGCCTCATGGTATACCCTCAAAACATACGTTAATTTCCAGTGCAAACACAAATCTAGAGTTAGCATGAAATGCAATATTATCATAAAACAGACCTATAGTCTTAAGTAAAATTCTACAAGCACCAATTGACCCCTCCGAAAGCAGGTCATATGCTCCGAGTTTTATGATCGTATAACAAAAGGAGCTACACACTGCACTGATCAAATGAAAAAGAAACAACATCTCAAGTCACGTGAATTATTGTGCAAAAGATGGTATCAAGAATATGAAATTATCAGCAACAGTAATTTAGTGCCCAGAGGTTTTATTGCAATCACAGAGCAGCTATTCACTGCATGGCCTTCTGCAGGTACTTGTCAACGTGGTTCATCATGGACCTGGCATCAACGCTTCCCTTCGAGGGTTTGGGCTACTTGATCACAGGTAGAGTCAAGTCCGGTGTCTCTTACAGCTTGCTGGGCATGCTAAGACTGTGGCGTCTCAGGAAGGTCAAGCAATTCTTTACGAGGTGATGACAATTGAACAAACTAAATTGGATCATGGAGGAAATACAAGAAAGTTTACGAGTCTTTAATTTTCTTATTGGGCCACTGCAGACTCGAAAAAGATATCAGATACAGCTATTTCTGGATTAGATGCGCCAGACTCCTATGTGTAAGTACATATCTTACTCAGTTATCTTGTACAAAATGGTTTATTATCTCCTGATGCAGATGAAGCAAGCTTAATTTGCTGAACAATATTTTATCACTGTACAAGGGCAAGATGCTCTAATAGCTGGCAAGCAAGTTCCAATTCCCCCCTGATCATAAAGCAATCAAAAGCATGATTATATGTAGTCTTAGCATGCACGTCCAATATATAAACAAGAAAGTTGAAATGAAAGCTGACGACATGGCCGATGCAGGTTACCTTTTTCCTAGTGCACTGCGCTGGATGTCTCTACTACTTGCTAGCTGACCGGTACCCACATCAGGGGAAGACATGGATCGGTGCTGTGATGCCAAACTTCAGGGAAGCTAGCCTGTGGATGCGTTACATTGCTTCCATCTACTGGTCCATAACCACAATGACCACAGTTGGTTATGGTGACCTTCATGCTGTGAACACAAGAGAAATGATCTTTAATATATTCTATATGCTTTGTAACCTAGGCCTCACTGCGTACTTGATCGGGAATATGACCAACTTGGTTGTAGAAGGAACACGACGCACAATGGAATTCGTGAGTGCAATTATTCTCATCTGTAGTATAGTTGCACCCACACACGCGAGGGCAAAAAAAAAAAAAGAGAGCTTGCATGTGATTAATTTCTCACGATGATGTTATCATGTAGTCGACTATACGATCACTTCTGACTTGGAAGGAATGTATTGCAGAGGAACAGCATAGAGGTTGCATCTAACTTCGTATGCAGAAACCACCTGCCGGCACGTCTGAGAGAGCAGATATTGGCTTATATGTGTCTCAGATTTAGAGCAGAGACCTTGAACCAACAACATCTGATGGATCAGTTGCCAAAATCGATATGCAAAAGCATCTGCCAGCACCTCTTTCTACCTACTGTCAAGGAGGTTTATCTCTTTAAAGGTGTCTCCATGGAAACACTCCTGCTCCTGGTAAGGATGCCATTCCCTCCCTGGTCCAAGTTCGGCCAACACCGTAGCAGAATGTATGTCTCATATGGTTTGAATTTTCTGGTTCAGGTAACGACGATGAAAGCCGAGTACATCCCACCCAGAGAGGATGTCATCATGCAAAATGAGGCCCCGGAAGATGTATATATTGTCGTATCAGGCGAAGTAGAAATTGTGTATTCTGATACTGAGACGGAACAGGTCGTAGGGGCGCTCAGCGCAGGAGACATGTTTGGAGAGATCAGTGCGCTCAGCGACAGGCCTCAAAGCTTTACATTCCGCACCAGAACCTTGTCTCAGCTGTTGAGGTTAAAGCAGAGCGCCCTGAAAGAAGTGCTGCAAACCAAACAAGAGGATGGTATAGCTATCATCAAGAACTTTCTTAAGGTAAGGTATAAAAATATTCACACTCATAAGCTGTGTAATGACTACAGATTAGATATCTATCATGATTGTCGCATCAGATATACAGTGTTACGTAATTAGCAATCTTCCAGTAATTCTCGATCGATATGGAATAACAAGAATATTTCATAATCTTAAAGCATCAAATAGAATTCAAGGACATCAGCATAGAGGATCTGATAGGGGAGAATGGAGAATGTGATGACGCTAGTATACCGTGCAATCTACTGACGGTAGCTGCTACCGGAAATAGTTGTTTCCTTGAGAAGCTCCTCAAAGCAGGAATGGATCCTGACATCGGTGACTCCAGAGGAAGAACTCCATTGGTAAGTTTTGCATGTCTTTCCAAGTATGTTCCACTTGCATATGAATCTCATATTTGCTTCTTTCTTACATTTCGGATTATGACAAGCACATGCGATGCCTGGAAAATAAAATAAGAAAAACATGTTTGACAGAGAGAGAGAGAGCAGACACAATGAATTTTACTTGTTTCTTTATCGCCTATTTAGCATATAGCAGCATCAAAAGGATACGAGGATTGTGTTCTGGTTCTACTCAATCATGCCGGGAACTTCAATATACAAGGTATGCATCTGAGGCTTTGAACTCTTTCACACATGTCTTCTATCTTTTATACATAATAAGAGAGGATGTATGTTCAACTTTAATACTAATTATGTTCCACCAATGGCAGACATGGATGGAAATACTCCATTATGGGATGCCATCGCCGCAAAACACCATAAAATTTTCAATCTCCTACACCAATGTGCATGCATTTCCAATCCCAACACCAGCGGTTATCTTCTATGCCTTGCAGCCAAAAGAAATGATCTTTCAACCATGAAGGAGTTATTGAAACATGGTTTGAACATAGACTCCGAAAACCATGAAGGATTAACAGCACTGCAAATAGCTCTTGCTGAAAATTATGAAGATTTGGTTGCTTTCCTGGTCATGAATGGGGCCAGCATAGAGAAAGCAAATCTTAATGGGAGAGGAGCAAGGAAAATAAGAAACGGAGTCTTAAAAGAAATGGACCAGCAAAGAGATGCTGGATGCGTAAATACTTTACCTGAACCAAATGGACAGTTTACACAAACACAGGTGCTGGAGAAGCAGGAAAATTCCTTCAAGTCGGAAACAAATGGATATCCTCCAAGGATTAGCGTGTACAAGGGTCATCCACTGCTCAGAAACAACTGCTCCGGAAGTGGAAAGTTAATGTGTTTGCCAAGCACCATGGAAGAGCTCAAAACAATTATTGGTATGAACAAATATACCTTGTCATTTTCTATACAAGCACAAGAGGTCATCTACCCGGTTCAATGGATGAACTGGTTTCATCCTTTGAAGATAGACCATAAGATTTATGTCAAAACCTTTTACCAAGAATTTAAGTGTCTTCTCATACAATTTTTTTTTTTTTTTTTTTCCTCCTCTCTTCTGGGCATCAATGTTTTCTTTGTTGACAGGCAACAAGTTTGAAATCGATGCGAGAAACAGAATATTGACCAATGAAGATGGTGCAGAGGTAGAATCCATTGAGGTTTTGAGAGACAACGATAAACTTTTTGTTGTCGAGGATGAAGAACTTGTCAAGCTTCATAGCAAATGCCAATAGACATTTTTATGCCAATTTCCTAAGCAGGAAACCAAGAATGATTCTGAATATCATAGTCAAATTATGTTGTATGGTTCTCAGGTAAGCTTTCTCGGCAACATTCACGATCATTGTTTGTACCAATCTAACTTGTAATATCCTTCAGATCATATTTATGGGCTTTGATCATCGGCAGAATGTTAATGAGGAAACTATAGAGCAATTTCAATGTTGTTGGCCATACAATTTAATAGCCGACTGTTCATGAAAGATACTATCGTCATGATTGCTTCGAACTTTCAGTTTCGAGTACAAATGCTGCTAAGTAGATCACTTGACAACGATCTTGAAGTGACGTCGAATCTTAATGGATTTGTAGGTCATGTACAAATTGATTTCGGCTCCAAACTGGAAATTCTAGTCGTGCCTCTGTTTTCCTATCATAGAAACATCCACCGGTAACCCAAGAACATTGTCACTGCTCAAGGAGAAAGAGTCGCATTGCAGGCACGCCATCACCTCTGTCACATCCATGGCAACTTACTTGCAGGGCAAAATAGGAAACAAAAAATTACAACATTCAAAGCCCAAAATGCTTTAGCAACAAAAGATTCGTACGAACTAAAACAACCACTTTCCTATGGCGAAAAAAATAACAATTAACCTCAGTGCACTAAATGCCCGAAGGCAATTGTAGCAAACAAACATTGTTTGGAGTGTTTTTATTTTTTTAATCTTTATGTCATCAAAGGTGAGTTGAACTCTTGATCATTTATAGATTGATTGATTTACTCTATACAAAGATACAACCCAGCGTCGTCTTGCCCAAGAAAAATCACACTGGCCCTAGTAAAACAGTAGTCTTAGAGCATCCAAACACTCAAGAAAAACGACAAAACGTCTCTAAGATCAACCAACATTTAGCTGGCCACCGAATCCAATCTGCAAGTAGGGAAACTTTTGTAGCTGCACCCATCAATCATTTGGAAACGAAACCATGTTTTATCCACAGCCGCAATCGAGTAAAGCCGACAGCTGCTTTCGGTCCACGACATGACCACCTCTACAAATTACACACCATCAATGTGCCCATCTTCTACCACCGACCATATCCATCGTGGCCCACAGGGATCCCGACTTGTTATGAATGCTCAGTAACTCCTCTCTCTATCGGATGTTGTCACAGGTTTGACCTTCATGCAATCGAAATGTCTAGTCCAAAAGTCCTTGATGGAAATTTTTTTTTTAAAAGATAGTTTTTCTTTAAAATATTCATATTTTGCAATCAGTACCTTATATTTTATTTTTTTTAATAATATCTCTAATTTAAAAAATATTAAAACTATCTCTTAAAAAAATTTATTATTTTAGTTATCATAACAAAAATATTATAAATCCTACTTAAAAATATTATAAATGATCTAAAGAAATTTTTTAATCTTAACTTATAAGTCTAAAAATATAATATTATAATTATCTATGATGAAAGAGATATGACATCACTCATAGTATTTTTTTAATAATATTTATAGTATTTTTTAATATATTAATAAAATATTATAAATACTATTGAAAATTATTATAAACGAATTAAATGAAAACATGATAGCAGTTGAAAACTAATAAAAAAAATTTGACGAAAAAAGTTTTGAAAGATATCTTAGATATTTTTTTAACTAGAGGTATTGTTCGAAAATAAAATAAAAGAGTAATATTTTAAAAAAAATATTCAAAATATAAATATTTTTTCTAAAAAAATAATTAGACATATGAAGATATTTAAATAATTATATTTATAACCGTTATTTTTTATTTATAAATATTATCGTCATGTCCCACAGTCAAAATGTTATTACCACACCACAACCTTCCGTCTCGTATCGGCTGCCGAGCACGGAATCAAGACCTTGGGTCAAATCAGCTGCAATTAGAAAGCCCCCAAGAAATCTCCCTCCCCACATAAATTCCAAACGCTAACTCACGTCAATCGCTTGTCCCCAAATTCACAAAATAGGACCCTCTGTTACACACACCACTCCTCACATCGCACAGGGTCAATGCTCGTCACTCACGTTCAAACCCACATTAGCGCCACCCATCGGAACAAAAAAGCCCGTAGGAAACAAACGAAACCAAATGACAAAAACAAAAACAAAAAAAAAATAGAGGGGCCCGCACAAGGCAGTAAATCTTCCCTTGTGATTGATCGGTCTCGATGGGTCCCATCGTCCTCACGCTTAGCTTTTCATCGACCCATTTATGTGCCTGTCCGGCTACGGCTGAGCCCGTTACCAAGACATGACGCGGTGATAAATTGAAAGAAGCGCCTCGGCATTTATTGTGAGGCACGATTTCCGAGTGGGATCATCGACCGCCCATGACGTCACCGTATCGGGGCCTTCTGCTGCGGCGAATCATTCGGCGTGCGCGCTTCGCCTTATCCTGCGCCCACTTGCTCCGCCGCGACAACGGCCACGCACAGTGCGTCCCTGGTCATGGGCGGCCCGCATCAGGACCGCTATGCGCACGCCCGATTTTTCCTTTTCACCGCTTCGCTGTACACCATCGCCAGCGATAAGCATCCGAAATCGTGGGGTGATAGTAAAATCATGACAAAGGGCCCCACGCCGCCATGGAGCATTCCACGCCAACAGGGACCCGCTGGCGGCCTCACTTAACAGCCATTGGATGAGCGCATCGGACGGTCTGATGCCCACCCCACGCCGCTGACAGGCTCCCCACGTGGTGGGCTCCAGAAAGGCTGAAAAGTCGAGGTTCGAACCGAATCAAAAGTGGACACGTGCTACCGTGCATGTCTAATCAGGATGACCACACCCATCGCGTCTCTCAGGCCCCCACCCCTCCCCGGCGAGTTGCCTGCACGTGGCCTGGCGCACGTGATCCCATCGGTGGCCGCCTTTATTATTCATCAAAACCCACCCGTTCTCTCGGGTGCTGTGGCGCTGGACGAAGGTTAGGAGGAAGGTTTTATCCCGCGACGGAAGGTTAGAAAGGAGGTGGGCGGGCTTATTACCGAACAGTTGGTGGGCGCTCGGGTGACGGATTAAGCTCTTGGATCCGAATGGTGTCAAGATTTGGGGGCTGGATACCTGTTCCGCGATTATAAAGGGTTAATTTCGGCGTGGGGGAGCGCGGAGAAAACCCTCGCTTTGGGCCTGTCTACCGCTTAACAAGAAAGCGACAGCTGATGGATTTAAGCGTGGTACCTTATAAGGGGGGCAGCGAAGAGGCGGCGGAGGCTGCGGGAGGCGGCGGTGGAGGGGGCAAGTACCGGGAATGCCTCCGCAACCACGCGGCAGCGATGGGAGGGCAGTCCTACGACGGGTGCGGTGAGTTCATGCCGGGCGGTGAGGACGGGAGTTTGGAGGCCCTTAAGTGCGCCGCTTGCGGATGCCACCGCAACTTTCACCGGCGGGAGGGGATCTCCGTCGCCGGGCCTCGGCCGCCGCCACCCCTCCTCCTCTACGGCCCCGGCGCCCCTGCCGCCGCGTGGGATCACAGCAAGCTAGTGCAGTCGCCTCCACCGCAGTTCCCCGCCTTCCTGCCATCCCCGCTACCGCTAACGTACCACGCGATGCAGCCGCCGCCTCTCGCCGCGGCCCCGCCTCCGCCGTGCCGGGAGGCCACGCAGGACCGTAGCTGCCGGGTGGGGTCGGAGACGCCGCCGCGGCGCGACGAGGCAGCGGCCGAGGCGGCGGGGTCGCGGAAGCGGTTCCGCACCAAGTTCACGGCGGAGCAGAAGGAGAAGATGCAGGCCTTCGCGGAGAAGCTGGGGTGGCGCGTCCAGAAGCAGGACGACGTCGCGCTGGACGAGTTCTGCCTTCAGATCGGCGTCAAGCGCCACGTCCTCAAGGTCTGGATGCACAACAACAAGAACCACCTCTCCTCCACCTCCTCCTCTGCCTCCCACTCCGTTGCCGCCGCCGCCGCCGCCGCTGCCGCAGAGCCTTCCACCCGCGATGCCGCCTCCGCCGCGCCCATCCGGGTCTAGTCCCACCCCTATGGTGCATATTGTATCAGCATAATAACACAAAGGTAGCAAGCTATGGAAACTGACGACGAGCTCTTGGGGGTGTTGCTTTTGTAAACCGGATCAGTATGGTCGGTTTAAGATTAGTGTTAGTTCCTAATTCCACATTCCCTCCACTTTGTGCCAATCTGTTAGTATTGTGTTACGAGCTTGACGTGCACTTCCTATGTGGGTTTCCGTCAGCTGGGTTTTGGAAAGGTGAGAGCAGACACGGGGGACGGCGACCTTCCCGACGCCTAATCACAAGATAAAGAGATAAATGAAAGAGAAGCAGATCAGCTTCCACCGTCAACCGTGCACGGACATTTTGTCTAATGCGTCGTGGAAGCTTCAGAAGAGCAGCGCTGCTTCGTTGCAGGTCAATAATGACAGGCCATTCTTTCGTCTCTGTAAGTCGCATGTGAGCTGCATCTTTCCCGAGACCATTATGGCCTCAATTCCATGCTAAGCTATTTATATACGATCATAATGGCACGACATAAAGCGATGGGAAATAATGGCAGGACAACAGTAGATGTTGAGGAAGGCTTCTGACGAATGTTTCTTTTTATCACGCTGGTATACGCTCAGAAAAGCTTCCGAGTTGCAGTCTCTGAAACCTGGGCCCCCACGCAGCAAGCTGCTCTGTACAGGCATGCCCACACGTATCTACCCTAGATTATGGTGGAGATTATTTAATATCAACGTATCGATGATGATCGATACTAACATATGGATGATTATTATGATACAAATAATAAAGATGGATCTCGGCAGCTCTACAGTGGCATGCGCACGCACATCTATCCCCGATCATACATATCGTGATGGAGATTGTTCAACGTCAGCGTTTGGATGATGGCCGATACTAACATTTGGATGGTTAGAATACAAATAAATAATGAAAGGTGGATCTCTTTGCTTACACAGGCTGAATGCGAGGCTGTCGGCGAACAAGGGGGTTGACGGCAGCGGTATTAAGCCTGAATTTTCTGAATTCTTTAACTATATAGTAGTTGCTAGTTAAAAGAAGGATCCTTACTTTAAAATAACTCGAAACAATCCAAGTTATTGAGACAAAAAAGTGACATGATATGACAGATCAAAATTTCACAAGCAGCACCAAAAAAATATATAATGTTTATCATTAGCAAAAAGTCATAATACTTTTATTAAATTTTAATATTTATAATTTGTCTCCTCAACACATTCCTATCATCTTCAACAAACACTTGAAAAATAAAGACAAATGCTTATTATGATTGACTTCATACCTCTTAAATATTCATGCGAGTCTAACACAATGACAGACAGACTAACTGTGTTTTCTTTAAAATAAAATCACTTTATTATCCTATACTATTATAGAAAGAATAAAAGAATTAGAGTTTATACAAAAATCATCTGAAAAATCAGATCAACAAACAAGCCTGACCTAACAATGTTAACTAAAAAATGTGCCGCATGATTAAGTCTACGGGGATATAGCACCATTGAATTGAATGAAGCAAACGTACAACCATCATGATATTTGAGAATGCAACCTATGCCAATATTATTGTTACCGGCAGAGATCGAACCATCGCATTCTATAAAAAAACAAACATTAGTGATGTTAATATGTAGGATGACATATATGATAAAAACCTTTGGATATTCTTCAAAATAAGCCATATAAGAAATTTTTTCATCAGTTGGAGCAACAGCTATGTAGAAAATTGAAGAAGGTTGAGAATAATATTGTGAAAGAAATCATTATTGTGAATGTTTCAAAGAAGTCAAAGAGAATTTATGATAAAAATTCTAATATATATATAAAATGATGGTTGTTCGTTGATCCAAGCGTCAAAACTTCGATCATCAAACAAGTAGAAAGAGATATGCAACTTATCCTGCATAAGATTCCAAAATCGACAAACAAAAGAGCATTGGAAGAATATGTGTTCGATGGAATCAACAAACAAGTGAGAACAAGGATAAGGAAAAATCTGACGATGATAAATTCTACAACAGGTGGGGAGGCAATGCCAAGTAAGTTTTCACAAAAATATTTTAACTTTGGAAAGGACGAACAAATCTCAATTACCTTCCAACCAATCCAATTATAAGACAATTCATTATTTTTTAAGAACCTTTAGGCATGATGAGTAGAAGAGAGGCCAAGTAGATGAGGGCTCCAAACCCATTTATATCGTAGGAATAGATAAGATTTTTGTCACAAGATTAGGATGGAATATAAAATTAATAAGGTGAATATTCTAAGCATTCATGAGAATGAGGTCAGAAATAGCATAAACCTAATCTACTAAGTCAATGTTAAATAAATGCTATTCAAAAAAAAAAATGGATTAGACCAAATATTAATTGAGTAGCCACTATCACCGAGCAAGCAAAAACTCTTTTTAAGATTGTTTAAAAACTAATGTATACCTTTCTATTTCTAGATCTAAGATATGTTAGGTTTTCGATTTTAATACCAAGGGTATAGGATATCATATTTAGTCATGACGATAGTGACCCATAAAGGTGAATCATTATTGATAAAAAAAATTGATTCTTTTAGTGTTCCTACTTTTCCTTACATCCTTTTGATATCTAAACCACCGACATCTTTAGAATAGATTATATAAACTCAAACTTAAGAGTTTTAACTTTCTTATGATTATTATTGTTGTTGTTGTTAGAAGAAGTCCCTAGAGATGCTCCTAATTGTATGAATGACATTTTCGAATATCTTAAAACTCATGTGAACAAGGATAATATTAACCACAAAGTTGATTGAAATAGTCGTATCGATGTATAAAATAAGAGATTTCTATCAACCCTAGATTCTATTTAAAATTTTATCACTTAACTCAGTTTGATAACAATGATGGTCTTTCTTAAGTGACATAAGTATTAAGATACTTAGGCTAATCATCCTCTTGAATATCAACAGAATTGCAAATATGATGCTCAATGACTTGATCACATTTGGGCGGGAGGAGAACCTTAGACTTAGATTTATTATCTTCTAGATTAAATAATTCAATAAAAAGATCTAAGGCCTTAGAAATATTAGAGCAAGATTTTACATTGTCCCAAATAAAAATTAGGATATCATCGACATACATGAGGTTAAATGGAGTGATGAGATTATGATTAGTCATGGAATAAAGAAAAAATCTATTCCACAATAATGAAGAAATATGATGAAATAAGATCCCCTTGTCGAACACTTACAATAGGTCTCACTAATTTACAAGAGAACATTCAGGAGGAAATGCAAGCAATAATCCAATTAAAATATTAGGATGGGAAGTTTAAATTATGGGGAGTTTGGATAATTAAAAACCAAAGTCAAACTTGACGATGAAAAGTGATAATTTTCTTTTTGATTTAACCATCCAATAGAATAATTCAGAAATAATATTATTATTATTATTCTGCATAACAAAAGCAGACTATTCTTGATTAATAAAATTAAAAAATAATAATAATATGATTAGCTAAAGTATTCATGAGAAGTTTGTAAATAACATTACAAGCATAATTGATTGAAAATCGTCTTTTAAGAATAAAGATAAGAAAAATTTTAACCCAATTGCCAGGTATTAAAAGCATTGTGAATACACTTATGCTGCCACATCAACTACACAAGAATTGTATAGTTTGCGTCATAATACTAACATTAAAAATTGCAGAAAAGACATGAGTAACTCTTTGATGTGGCTCATGGCTTCTTAGCTACTATGGAAAAGAGGATGATGTGTGCACTTATAACTGCTGTCGATTGCCAATCCAAACAACAAAAAAGTAAGATACAAGACACTATCCCTTCCCATCACATTTTCGCTACTCTTCCCAAGTTTGGCCAGCAAGCTTGTTGTGTACTGGCTGTAACTCAACCCTTGGATTCATGCACTGAAAATTTACGAAACACAGAAAGGAAAGTAAAATAGATAAACAGTGTTAATTAGTGTTACACTTCCATATCATTCTTACTCGACATAATTGGTTCTTTACTCTAATCCCTAATCATCAGTATAATTGACTCCCAAAGAACAACCAAAATAGGAAGCTATTAGGAATTTTTAATTTTAAGAGTTCTTAACTTTAGAAATTTGATATTAGTCTTTATTTTTTATTTAATTTTAAGTTTTTTTTATTATGATAGAAATCCTTTGATGCATTTTTATTTATTTTCTTTATTAGAAATCCTAATCCTAGTTGATTAAGGATTAAACAACTATATATATATATATATATATATATATATATATATAATGTCTTTGACTTTTTTTATTAAGCAATCTAATATATTTCAAAGCCTTGGGCCAATTTAGAGGTTGATCCCCTCGAAGCGATCAAATCCTTATCTCTTGTTCCTAATTTTCTTTCCAATTTTCTCAAAATTCATAGATAAAGCCCTAGAGTTTTATCATATGGAATCAGAGCTTTGAATGAGCCCTCTTACTTCTAAGCAAGGTCCCTGATCAGCCGGAGATAACTCCCGAATCACTATCGACTCTTTTGACTATGGACACAATCACCATCATAACTCTACTCTATTGCTGACCCCACTATCGCAGCCGTTAATCCCCATTGTCACAAGAAAGATACAATCTCCCTCTTTCCACAGTAGTCATCAGAATAGCTCCCTTCTTTCCTCTACTACCTTCCATCAGATCGAACGCTTCCTTCCACATATATTCTCCTAGAGCTGGAGCTGGAGCCATAGTCACCCTCTTTGTTAACTTTTCTCATTGGCCACAGACTCACCACCAATGCACCCATGCCCTAAACATATCAATGACTCTCTTTCTCCTAGCGACGACTGCGACGTTTCCTTAGTGTTCCCTCAATCTCCTCTACGACGTCGCTGTAGGGCTCGATGCCGCCCATGGCAACTTCACCTTCAATGCCACCTTCTGCTCTCGGTAAATAGGGCTCATGCCCTTTACCTGAAATCAAAATTAAAACCAAAGAATTATAAATCTACAATCATATCTAATGACTATTGATAATTCTATGAAAACTCAATTTGAAACCTTGAAACAAAAATTAAGAACAGGTTGGAAGAAACTCTCAATGATTTTAAAAAGAGTTTGCTTGAGAGTTTTAGCAAAAATCATCAAGATGAAAGTTCAACTTATGCCAATAAATAACTAGATCGATTTGAAGTCATATAAAGAGGTTACCAAGAGCGTGATAATGGCTACTCTCGTATGAAACTAGAATTTCCTATATGGGAATATAGAGATCCAATCGGTTGGTTTTCTAGAGCAAAGAAATTTTTTTGCTTTCATAAAACTCGAGAAGATTCTAAAGTAGAAATAGCTTCAATCCAACTATATGGGAATGTTATTCATTAATATGATTGGTATAAAACATGTCATGAAGTTCTCTCATTAGAGCAATTTAAAAAAGAGATGCTTGTTTATTTTGGACCATCCGAATATAAGAATGTTGATAGATAGCTTGTTAAGATTTGTCGGACTTCTATTGTATTATAGTATCAAAGTCAATTTGATATTATAATAGTTGTAATTTTTTTTGCACAATTGCATGAGAAAAAAATTAACATAGGAAACCATCGAACCAAAAGTATTAATAAACAAGTGACTAGCAAGGCAATTACTTCAACAATTCCTAATCAGTATCCTAATACTAGAAAATTAATCTAAGAGGAACTCAAAGAATAATCAGCAAAGGATTTGTGTTGGCATTATAATAAAAAGTGGAGTAGGGAGCATCGTTGCAAATAAGAAAAACTTTTGATGATTGAACTAATTGAGGAGAAACCAGAGATTGAAGTTATAGACTCTAATTATGAATGTACTGATAATGATAAAATTATTGAACTTGTTATCTATGCTCTTAATGTATTAGCTAGCTATTCTAATTCTCAAACTATAAAAGTTGAATGACTTTTGAAACGTCAGTCAGTTACTATTTTGATTGATACTAGCAGCACTAACAATTTTATGGATAGTAATATTGTTGTGATTGGCCTATCGCATTAAACGTTGTGATAAATTCAAGGTGAAGGTTGCTAATGGGTAAATCTTAACTTATGATAGGAAGTGTTCCAAAGTGAAGCTTGTTACATAGCGCCAAGAGTTGTTCGTGGATTTTTTTTTTCTTACTACTATTAGAGGATCATGAGGTTATACTTGGAATTAAGTGACTATTAACTCTAGCCATTATTTCTTGAAATTTTTTAAATTAATTATGAAATTTTTTATCAGTGGAAAGTTAAATAATCTTAAAGGGAAAGCGTGGCAGTATGATCACAATTGTTACTAGCCATAGAATGGAGAGGATTCTTCAAAAGACACACTATGGATTTTTGGTATACTTACGGAGTATTGAAGAGGAAGCTATAATTCTTGAACAAGATGAAAATGTTCAATCATTGCTTGAAGAATTTATAGATGTATTTGCAGAACCACAAGGACTTCCACCTCTTTGATCACATGGTCATTAGATTCCTTTATTGCCTAGGAGTATACCAACTAATGTTTGGCCCTATCGATATCCATACTTCCAAAAGATAGATATAGAGAAATTTGTTAAAGAGATGCTTGAAGCAAGAGTCATAAGGGCTAATGTTGGTCTATACTCCTCTCCAGTCTTATTAGTAAGAAAGAATGATAGTTCTTGATGAATGCATGTAGACTATCGAGCACTCAATAATATTATAGTAAAAGACAAATATCCTCTTTCAGTGATGAGTGATGGATGAGTTACTTGATGAATTGGGAGGTGTATAAGTTTTTACTAAAGTGGATTTTTGGTATGACTATCACCAAATTCGTGTACATGAAAATGACATTCAGAAAATTGCTTTTGCTTTTAGAACGCATGATGATCACTATGAATTTTTTATAATGCCTTTTGGGTTAACTAATGACGTCTACCTTTTAGAGTTCAATGAATGATTCTTTTGAGTTTATCTTTGTAAGTTTCTTCTAATTTTCTTTAATGATCTGATTCTTTTTTATCATATATAGCCTATCTTCAAAAAGTCATATATTATATTTGTAGGTTGTCTTTACTCTTCTTCATGAGCATTGCCTTTTTATCAAGAAATCGAAATGCAGCTTTGCACAATCTAATGTGGAATATCTTAGCCATGTTGTTTCTTGAGAGGGTGTTGCAATTGATCCTTCCAAAATCTAAGTAATGAAAGATTGGGCAATTCCAAAATCAACTAAGGCTCTAAGGGGATTCTTGGGATTCATTGGTTATTATCAAAAATTTATGAAGGACTATTGGCAAAATTTGTGTCCTTTAACATCACTTTTAAAGAAAAATATATTTAAGTGAACAGAAAAAGCTACTCAAGTTTTTATTTCTCTTAAGTATGCAATGACTAATATGTTAGTTCTCGCTTTACTATATTTTAATAAGTTATTTGTAATTTAATGTGATACGTTTGGAGCGGGTATTGGAGCTATACTATTGTAAGAATGTCATCCAATCACTTATACTAGCAAGGCACTTTCCTCATCTCATCTGAGTTTATCTATTTATGATAAAGAGATGTTAGCCATTATTCATGTATTCACTAAGTAGAGACCTTACTTAATTGGTCAATGGTTTCAAATGCACATCGATTACAAAAACCTAAAATATTTTCTTAAGCAAAGGGTTTCTTTTTTAGAATAGCAAAAATGGGTCACTAAGCTATTGGGTTTTGACTACAAGATCATTAATAAGAAGAGGAGTGAGAATTTGGTTTAAAATGTACTTTCACTTTCTAAAGTAAGCTAAACTAGTGGTTATTTCTATTTCTACTCGTAAAACGTTAGAACTTATTAGGAGTGAATGATTGGATAATACTAAAATTCAAGATGTTATTAAAAGGCTAGAAGAATATCCAACTTCTATTCCTAATTACAATTGGGATCTCATAGATTTGTACTACAAGGGCAGAATTATCTTGACACAAAATTCTTCTTGCTAAAACATAATTTTGAAGGAGTTTCATTCATCACCAACTATAGGTCATTCTGGATTTCTTCATACATATAAATGCATCTGTCAACTTTTTTTATTGGACTGGTATAAAGAAACTATCAAAATGTTTGTTACAAAATGTGATATTTGCCTACGCCACAAAGGTGAGATAGTTGCTACCCCTATTTTACTTCAGCCTCTTTCTATTCCTAATGATGCTTGGACTGACATATCCATAAATTTTATCGATAGACTTCCATCATCTCTAGGTAAAACCACCATCTTTATAGTTATAGATCGCTTTACGCTCATTTTTATACTGTATGATATCCTTATATTACTACAAGTGTTGCTCGCATTTTTATCAAGAATATAATGAAGTTGCATGAAACTCCGTGTTCCGTCGTTATTGACCCAGTTGAATATGAGCACTGGTTATCACTCGCAAACAGATGAACAAACTGAAGTAGTGAATATATGTCTAAAAAACTATCTCGGATGTTTTACTAGTGATAAACCAAAGAAGTGGATTAAATGGCTTCCTTCGGTAGAATGATGATATAATATCACTTATCACTCTTCTACTAAAATGACTCTTTTTAAAACGATTACTAGTCGACCTCCTCCCATGATTACAAAAGACATATCTGGTTCTTCTAAGGTTGATCAAGTGGACAAAAATTTGCTTGATAGGGATAAGATAATTTAACTTCTAAGAGATAATCTTGCAATCCACAAGCTAGAATAAAGCAGTAAGCTGATAAGTATCATAGCGAGCGACAGTTTATAGTTAGCGATTAGGTTTCCTTTTGACTTTAACCTTACAAGCAAACTTTTATAAAGATTCAATCTTCTATCAAGTTATCTTCTCAATTTTTTGGACCCTTCTATCAAGTTATCTTCTCAATTTTTTGGACCTTTTAAGGTGTTGGAACGTATTGGCCCAATTGCTTATCGCTTTGACTCATTAGGAAGCTCTAACATATATTCAGTTTTTCATGTTTCTTGTCTTGAAAAAAAGTTAGGTAACGATGATATGATGTAACACCATTTACCATATATTCCTTCTATTAGTGAGGTTCAAATTTTACTTCAATCATACTTGATCAACTTGTTATGATGTGCCATAAATATCTTGTCACTGAGGTGCTTGTCAAATAAGCCAACTTACCAATTGAAGCGCTACTTAGGAGTCTTACAAAATATTGGAGGAGAAGTTCGAGAATTTGTTAGTGTTATAAAAACAAAGCTATTTTGGAGAGACGAAAAATGTTAAGATTTCTTAATTTTAAAAGTTTCGATTTGATATTAATTTTTATTTTCTTATTTAAATTTAAGTTTTCCCTAATTATGACTGAAATCCTAATCAATTAGGGATTACTATTTTTATTTATTTTTTTATTAAAATTTCTAGTACTAATTGACTAAAGATTTAATAACTATATATGTATAATATATTTAATTATTTTTCTCAAACCAGATTCAAAGCCTTAGATCAATTTAAAAATTAATCGTATCAAAATGATCAAACCCCTATCTCTTATTCTTAATTTTCTTTTAATTTTTCTAAAATTTTTAGAAAAAGCCATCAGGTTTTATGAGAAGCCTGAAGGTGTTACCATTATGTACCTAAAGATGTTTATCGATCGGATCAAGAGCCAGCGCCAGACTATATGACTAGGTACCTGATAATATCGATTTCTTTAGTGATACCCGATGATGATACAAATCGATATTTCAACAGATGTACCGATACCATATTTTGCACCGACAAGTCAAAACTGATAAAGGATCAAGATTTTAAACCATAGTTTCCAGGTTTCATAAGTTTCACAAACCGACTAAGGTTTGAAGTTCCTTTTGTAACGCAGTTTCTGTCAAGCATCTGAGCATGAAGAAATATTAACAGTGGTCTTATTTGCCGCAACCATAAGTGTACAGAATATTGGAGCCAAAACCGACAGGAGAAACATCAAACACAAGCAGCCATTTTCTGGATTATGATAAAAATTAACTAAGAAGCAATAAAACTATATGTTAATAGTTATAGCCTGATCCACATGTTCTTAGGAATCTTAACACACATCGCATGCTAAATAAAAAGCTGCTTGACATGCCCATTTTATTAAAATAATAAACCAGCGAGTCTGATAGATATTAGATGCTACTTACATCACTATATATAGAGAGCCATCAGGACTAGTTGAGCAGGTTTGCATAACATCATCCATCCATGATACTGAAAATATACAGCAGACTTGGAAAACATCATCCAGAAGCCCCCATCATGCTTCTTGTTATAACAATGGGCTACTTGAGCAAATATCTATTCTATGCAAATACCCTATGATACTTCCAATGTCAAACAATAACTCAAACTGCTGACACTGATAATTTGAGATTGCTACAATTTATATGTTTATATACTCAGAATGGTTAGGAGTAACTCAGCAAATGTAACCAAGGACAGATAGGCCAAAACATACATCATGGAAAATAAGACTTAGATTAACATATATTGACATACAATCACAATCGACTTAACCATCAAGACTCATCATGGACTTCAGAAAAAGGCTTAGGAAAACTAGACAAATAGTAGGCATTGAGACAGTTGATCTGTTGGTCATACTGTTCTTCTGCAAATCATATTATCTAACAAAAATACCACTCTGACTACTATTTCAAAGTTGGTAAGTTAGGTATTATGGGAACAAAATAAAAGCAAAGGAATAAAGATGCACAAGCATAGCACTTAAAAGCAAGTGCTTTAATATACCAGTCTTGCGTATGTATACTCCATAAATATTCATCAACTTGTTGGCCACGCTTCCGGTGTTACTTGTGTAACTGCAAACCTCATGTTAACTTCACAAAATTAGAGACTCTGATCGTTAAGTAAGCAAATGGAAATTCTTACATGCAACTCCCTTCCCCATCAAATTAGCGCTCTTCCTCTAATAAGGGGGCAAAAGAGACCTGTCAACATGAAAACAGAACATGACAAGAACATGTTTTATCAACTTAAATGCCTTCTATGCTCTGGGTTATCTGACCTTGTAAGCCAAACTTGATTTATGATCCAATACTCTATTAAATATCAGAGTACGAACTTACAAAAATCCAACATCGAAGTCTCATGCTTCCAACCACCGTGACTGGTAGTTCAACCAGCAGCGATTGCCAGCTGACTGAAGCACAGCAAAAGGGAATTATTGTTAGTTTAACTACGATATGTCTTACGTTACAGTACATCATTTGAAGATGACCATAAAGGTTATTATTCATAATAAGGGTCACAATTTAAAACATGCTACCTCCATTTTAATAAAGAAAGGATACACAACCTAGGTCAAAATTACTATGCAGATCTAACATGAGGCTACAAACAAGAAGCAAGCATAATAATTCTAATACTAAGAATCCACCTGATCCATTCTGAAATGCTTGGTGACACCAGTTAGAACCCAGAAATTCCTGCACGCCATCCAACTTTTAGTGCCTTGACGTAAATACAGAAGAACCAATATTTCAAGTATCGACTGGAGCAAATAATGCTAACCATCGTCAGGATCTCCAGAAGTTGCAGTTTGCATGATCTGGTGTATTTGGTCCATAAGTTGGCCTGATAACCTCTCAATAAACATATATGATTCCAAATTTTCTGCAGCTCTTACTGCAATTTTATTCAGAATGGAGCACAAAGAGCTATATCGCCTTCCAACAGTTGATCTGTTTTCCCCATTAACTGCTATTCCATGATTTTCATGTAGGTTTGTCACCTTTGCATCTTTAGTCCACCGCTTCAATATATAATGCGGTGGCAACTCCTTAATATTTATAACATCAAGTGTCTTAAGCACATGACGGCAATGAATACCTACAAACTCGAATCTTTTGCAACTGCATGCAACTGTACCATTTGACGAGTCAAATTCAACAATGTATTCCTTTGCCTTATCCTCAATGGTAACCTTGTACCGAAACATTGTCCCTTCTTGTCCGCAACAATATACCATACAATCCATGGACAATTCAAACTCTGTTTGGAATGTCCTATATACAGCAGGCGTATACATATTTGCAGCCTGTCTCAACATTCGGGAAAAAGGCAATTTAGGAATACATTGGTGTGCATGGATATCATATTCTAATTCAGCATCTCTTCGCTTATCGGCAATTTCTTCATAGCGTTTAAAGAAGTCCAGAAGATCGAGTTTTGGGTCCAAGTATTCTTTGAGCTCACTGTTCATATTTTCACTAACCAGTGTGGATGTCATGTCTGCACAAAACGTTTGTCGTTCGTACGGCAGCGCCCATTTCTCCCTATCTTCATATAGACTAGCCAACCATTCATTCGCATGGAGATCATAAGTTTGCAATAAAGTTTGCCAGCCTGACAAAAACTCTTCCTCATCCTCATAATCATAAATGCATTTACTGAAATCTCTAGAGAAAGTTTTTGAACCTTGGAAGATGAAATTTAGGTGCATGGTAGCATCATTGTACAACTGCCACACACAAAGACGATGAGTTGTACCTGGCCACGTCGCAGCTAATGCATTACTCATCATCTTAGATCGGCCTGTCAGGATAACCTTGGGTTGTTTTCCATTCATGGCATCCTTGAATGTCTGAAATAGCCATTTGAAAGATTCTTCTGTTTCATCATAAAGCATTGCAGCACCAAATATGACGGCTTGCTTATGATGGTTTACGCCAATGAAGGGTGCAAATGGCCTACCATAGTCACTCGTCTTATATGATGTGTCAAAACAGACAACATCACCAAAGTATTCAAAGTCAACTATAGACTTGGCATCAGTCCAAAAAACATTTGCTATTTGGTCATCCATGTCCAGCTGCAATGCATAGTAAAAGGAGGGTTCAGCAATCTGTTTCTCATGAAAGTATTGCATCATGGCTCCAACATCTCCAATCCTAACATCGTTCGTCCGCTTGGATGGAATGTAATTCTTGCAATTTACAGAAGTAAAAATGGGATCACGACAACTGTCTCTTTGTGCATCAATTTGTTCCTCCATAGTTTCTGACACTGCCCCAAATTCATCATCAAGATCCACTAAATCAGCCTGAGATTTAAGCGTCCCCCTACGCCAACGCCATCTGAATAAGTGAGCTTTGGATGGGATTACTAGTGGATGATTGTGCTTTGGAATGAATTCTGACACACGATACCTCCCATTCTTCGTGATCTTAATGGTCATGGATGCAAGACAACCGGTTCTGTCATAGGGCTTTGGACACCTTTTCCTCTGCTCATCTTTCTTTCGACGAAATCCCTCCTTGTGACAAACATAAGTCCTGGAATAAACCACGCCCGAGGCTCTGCGTTTCACTAGATGCTTTCTAACACTAAATCCGATGCTGGTAGCATAGTCAATATAAAACAGGTAGGCCTCCTCATCATCCTCAAATTCCAAATCGACCTTGGGCACCAAGCTCTCGTGCTGGGCATCATCAATGCGATGATGCGCCTCCCCTGTTTTGGTAGAGTAACCACAGCGGGTCTCTGGCACTCTTCGCTGCATATATCTCAAAGCAGTTCCCAAATCTTCAATCTTTGTGGCATTGATAGATCTCAGCGGCACAAAATTTGCAAGACTTGGCCGAACCATCGCCTGCTTTAGGGCGTTCTTATCGCCAGCTTTTCGTGTTGTATCTGATCCACTAGTCGAATCGGCGACAAGCAATGGAACCTCGGGAGCTAGATCATGGTTATGCTGCGGCTCGAACTCACTCACGCGAAATCTACCATTGTCCAAGATCCGGATGGTCATGTGAGCTTGGCAGCCGCTCCTGGCGTTCGGCCTTGGCTTCTTCCCTTCCTTGAGGCTCCTACAGAACCCTTCTTTGTAGCAGGAGAACACCCGGCAGTACACCGACCCAGAGGACCGCCGCTTCACCAGATGCTTCCGGACCCCAAACCCCATCCGCATGCCGTAGAGGCAGTAGAAAAGGTAGGCCTTCTCATCGTTCTCGAACACCATGTCGACCCTCGGCACCCAGCCCTCCTCGTCGGCAGCAGTTTCTGCAGATCCATCGTGCTGCTCCGCCGGTTCGGACGTCATTTCTTCCTTGGCGACGAAATTTCCCGCTCTAAACCCTAAAATGATCCGATCTTTCGCTTCAGCCGGAGCCGATCCTGGTCTGCGGAAATTCGAAACATCTCCCCTTTGAAAGAACAGAGAGCGGCGTGAGGTGCAGTCTGGACGCGAAACGAATTCACAATATCTCACCTTTGAGTGATGAAAGAGCTAAGGGAGGCGGAAGGAGACCAGGAAAACCGGAAGGAACGAGATAGGAAGCGGATTCACCTCGGCTTCGGTTGCACCTTCTCAGTTGTAATGGCGGCGCGTTGGGAGGGAGAGGAGGAGAGAGTGATCGGACAGTGCGAAGGTCCGACCACGGTTGGACGGCAACAGCCGAGGAGAGGGGGGCGGAGCAGGGGAGAAGGGAGAACCTGCGGTACGACCCGCGCGGATGCGCGACACGTGTCGGAGTCGACCGCGGACACCAGGGGGCTCTTCAATCCAGCTTTGGAGCACCTCCATCGAGTCCAATCGTTCGGGAGCCACGTGTCGTCGGAAGCGGCCATTAGTACGAGAGCCATGCTATGTAGAATGGCCCGGAAACCCACTTCCAACATTCTCGGTGAGATTTGAGTGCCATGCGGAGAAGAGCTTTTCAACGACAATAGATGGTATACTCTCAACTTTCGTTCGACCCAAACTCCAATAATCCGAAAAATACTTGTATTCGTCTCTAAATCCAAAAATACTATATACTATATTTCAAACTTGATTAAATAACATACAAATCTGATTTAAATGGATCAAATACATATAAATATCTGAAATAAAAACAAATGTTTGTGTCAGCCATATCTCGAATCAATCTGTTCTACCTTCTAAAAGTCATTATGTCACAGGAACTCAAATGTCCAAAGAGGACGATTAATCCATCAACACAAGTCCATTATATTAAAATTAGCATTGGGAGTATGTCCGTTAAAATTACTTCAATGTTTAATTCGGTATAAAATGTAAAGTAAAAGTTAAATAAAAAAATTTAGATCTCAAACAATAAATTATATGTTATGTGAAAAGAATATCCTTCAAAAAATATTTGACCGACTCTATGTGCCAAATTATAATTTTTCCATTACACTCCAAGCTTCCGGTCATTGAGAAAGAGGGAGGGAAAAGAGGGATTTTTAGCATTTGCGGATCACCTGGATAAATCCAATAACTCGTGAGAATAAGATAATTGTACAATTATAATAAATTAATACACAATTAAGCTATTGTTTTTTTATTATAAAATACGTACATAAATAGATATATCAAATAAGAATAATCTTTACAAGATTTTCAACAAGATAAACCAAGTAGATTCTAAAATAATGTACATTACAGGAATGATAGAAAAAGAATTCGCTCGAGAACAGACTTCGTGAAGATAAAATAAAAAATAAATTAAAGTAATAATAGAAATAAACTTTTATATTTTAATAAAAATAATTCTTTTTGTATTTATTGTAACATCGGAACCCATTCTAGCTTCAATATCAAAGTGACGTGTATGTCTCATAATGCTTTGCATGGATGATGCATTACATCTGGATAATATCCACCTGAGTAAGTGCAATGTACGTCTCGGAATGCTATGCATGGATGGATCCATTGTATCTGATCCACTCTTTCATACTATTTCTTTTCAGGAGTGATGCCAATCATGCATGTCATGATTAGTATGCAAGTGTGGTGCTTTTAGTAGCTCCTACTCAGATTCTAAAGCAGATTCACAGAACCCACAGAACATACATCTAAAAGAACACATCAGCAATCTAGTCATCGACCATGTAATACACAACAAAGATTGTCCATGAAGTCCATATGCTACAAATACCACCCCAAAAGGCAGGCATTATGTGGACCACCTGAAGATCTTGCATTACTCCACAGACCACACAACAGGAGCACAAAACTCTGCAGCCCCAAACTTTGTCTCCAACTACACTGCTGCCCAACTGATATGACCCGTATTCTTCATTGAAGATAATGGATCTGTGGGGTATTTTGTAAGTCCACACCGATTAGTAGTCGACGAGCGTCACTTCTGGTAGTACTTGTTACTGAAATCCACTAGAATGGTCTTTGGAGATACACGAACAGGTACTGGAACGAGTCGCGGAACACGGTGGCGTCCTCGTCGACTAGCCTGGCTCCGAGGTCCATCACCCAGTCGTCGCAGCCGTCCACGTCCCACCTGGGCTGGATCTCTACCTCCCGCTCGCACATGAACTCCGGCGACGACAGCGCGTGTCCCGAGCTGCTCGACTCGCCCAGCAAAACGGCGGCAGCGACTCGGACGAGTCGAAGCAGATCATGTCGGTCGCCCCCGCCTGGGGGAGGGCCTCGTGCTTTAGCTGCGGGTGAGCCTCCAGCCGACGGTGGTTCCTCGGGTTGGCCTGCTTCCCCACGGCGCTCTTCTTGTGGTAGATCCGGCACAGCGCCCAGTCGTCCAACTGCAGATGACGGCGAGCAACTCCGTGTCGAGTTTGGATGAGAACAACTTTGCGTTTAATGGTACGTGTAGGACATACCCGGAGGCTGTGGTTCTTCTTGCGGGCGGAGCGGTCAACCTCGGCGAGGCGGTACTCGTGCATGATCCAGTTGGTCTTCTCAGACTTGGGCGGCTTCCCTGAGTAGAACACGAGCGCCTTTTTTATGGCCATCGGCTGAGGCGAGCCGATGGGCCTGTCGGCCCCGGTGGCCTACCAGTAGCCGGTACCTGATGCCCAGTTAGTTAGGCCTCGACCCCTTGGGGTACTTGCGGTCCCGGGGCGAGAAGAAGTACCACTCCTCCTCCACGTGGAGAGACATTCCTGGCGAGATTTCGAGACGTCAGGATCAATCTGCACCGTGCTATTAGCACCGGACGGATGAGAACACAGCGGGCGCGAGGGGGGCCGACTGCGTGCTTACCTGGAAGCTGCCAGGGGTCGTACTTGTAGAGGTCGACCTCGGCGACGACCGGCACGGGGATGGGCTACGCTGCACGGCGCACCGGCGGAGGAGGTAGTTGTTAGCATAAAATATGAAATCATGTTATCTATAATACGAAAAAACTTTTATACCAAGATTGAAATCAAATATATTAGATCTAACAATATTACGATGCGTACCTTTCTCGCTGTTCAGAAGAATAAACCTTATCTGATCTGCAAGCGCTCTATCTTCGGATCTGAAATATCAATCTGCGAGGATCTGCAAAGAAAACTAGATCCTTCTCCTCTCTTCCTATCTTTTCACAGGACCACCTAGATTGATGGATTAGGGGAGAAGAAGGAGATTGAGAGAAAAACCTTAATCTCTCAATTGAGATGCACTCTTAGATACGCTCATAAATGCGTTCATAGATGCGTCCTGTCTCTAGGATAAGTTATTAGGAGAGTTCCTCCCATCAAGGTTATCTCCTAAGGAATCCTACTTTAACATGGACTTCTTTTCTATTGGCCAATAACCATAATCAAAATCCAATAATATCTATAATATATCTTACTTAATTAAATAGGGCCACATAATCTTACATTCTCCCACTTGGCCCATTAATTAGTAAGATACAAAAGGATTTAAAATCAAAAATAAATAAACAAAATTTATTTAAAAATAATTTGACCCAATTGGATT
>LVTN01000169.1:368916-425447 GCA_001649415.1 Musa itinerans
CAGATCAATAATATCCGACGAATCATTCAGGCATCGTAAACAAAAATAATCTAATATATTTGATCTCAAGAACTTGGCTCTGATACCAATTGTTAGCATAAAATACGTAATCATGCTATCTATAATGTGGAAAAACTTTTATGCCAAGATTGAAATCAAATATATTAGATCTAACAATATTACGATGCGTACCTTTCTCGTTGTTCAGAAGAATAAACCTTATCTGATCTGCAGGCGCTCTATCTTCGGATCTGAAATATCAATCTGCGAGGATCTGCAAGGAAAACTAGATCCTTCTCCTCTGTTCCTATCTTTTCACAGGACCACCTAGATTGATGGATTAGGGGAGAAGGAGATTGAGAGAAAAACCTTAATCTCTCAATTGAGATGCACTCTTAGATACGCTCATAAATGCGTTCATAGATGCGTTCATAGATGCGTTCATAGATGCTCTCATAAAATGCACACATAGCCCCTAGAGGTCCTGTCTATTTATAGGCGAGAGCAGAGGGTCTAGGATAAGTTATTAGGAGAGTTCCTCCCATCAAGGTTATCTCCTAAGGAATCCTACTTTAACATGGACTTCTTTTCTATTGGCCAATAACCATAATCAGAATCCAATAATATCTATAATATATCTTACTTAATTAAATAGGGCCAGATAATCTTACAGTAGTACCTCACCAGCTCCTCGTCCGTGGGGTGGAAGCGGAACCCGGGAGGGAGGACCAGATCGCGCCGTTCATCCTCTCGCCCTCTGCCGTCGCTGCTGCTGGCTGACACGAAACAAAGGAGAAGCGACCGCCATTTATAGCGGCGAAGGGAGAAGGCGGTTATCTTAATAATTATCATGTTCTAAAAAAATTATAATTATGTTGTATGATGATCATGTATGATATGATAGAATGACCTATTTATTACTAAATTTTATAAATAAGACCATACTTCAGCATGGTAGTATGTATAAGTGTTCTTCATCTTACCTCTTATTTAATACTACTTCGATTCAAAGTATTCTATTTTTATTATTTTCTTACTCCTCCATCCCCAATATTTGTAGTATCAAAGTTAAGTTTCAATTTAAATAATATATTATACTTTCAATGGCAATTATATATTTCAATCATTTATTCTCATCTTTTTAAACAAATGCTATGAATTTTGAAGTATCAAAATGAAGATTTTATTGAAATTTCAAGATCTTTGAGACTTAATAGAGAATAGATATACAGATCCATATGAAGAAACCAAGCCAAGAAAAAAATAGAAAGAAGGATTTAAAAGTATTATTCTTTATTCAATAAGCTATATATAAGATAGTCTTCTCAAGAATTACAGTAGCGACAACCTCCAAACAAGTTTGGTTGATATTTCAAAAAAAATTTCAAAGCTCATCGAGGGTGCTTATGGTAAAACCTTAAACCCGTCATCATGAGTTTAAAATTTTATTTATGAAAAATAATAAATCGGAGGAAGATTTTTTCTCAAGTGACTGAAATTATTTGTCAAATAAAATCTTATAATAAACATCTTCATAATTATATAATTATTATAAAAGTTTTGATAAGCTTAACTTTAAATTTTGATTATGTTATTGAGAAGTCAAAAAATTTATCTACTTTTTCATTTGATAAACTAATGGGTTCCTTGCAAGCACATGAAATAAAGTTGAATAAATCACTTGAGAAAAATAAAAAAATTAGGTTAAGAGAGTCTTTTACTTCAAAAGAAGAGAAAAAAAAATCAATAGCAAGAGGACATGACAAAGGATGATTTTGTGATAGAAGAAATAGAAAAGAAAGAGGAAGATAACACTTTTGATCGGCATGATGAGCAAAAATAATTAAATTATGATAAAAAATATTATAAGAGCGAAATTCAATGTCATTATTATAAAAGTTCGATCACATGAATAGATTGTTAGAAATGAGAAAAGCAAACAAGTGATAGGGAGGAAAATGATAAAAATAGTAAGTTATTTATGAGTCATTCATAAATTAATAATATTTCAAATAATATTTAATTTTTAGATAGTGGATGTTCTAATCATATGTCAGGCATAAGATCAATGTTTAGAGATATTGATGAAACTCATAAGTTGAAAATTAAATTTGAAGATAACAAGTAAATCTAAGCAGAAGAAAAAGCAATAATTAAGGTGAAAACAAGTCAAGGGAAGGTAAAACACCTTGATAATATTTTTTTTTTCTAGTTTGTCTCATAACTTATTAAATGGTAGATGCATAAAGATACTTCAAATAGATAGAGGTGATAAATTATTATCTAATAAGTTTAATTTTTTTTTGAAGAAAATAATATTCGTATGAAATTAACATCACTACATATAGTGGAGCAAAATGGTATAGCTGAACATAAGAATTGAACTGTCGTTGAAATGACAAGAAGTTTGCTTAAAGGAAAACATCTTCCAAATTAGTTTTGGGTAGAAGCAGTTGCAATAGTAGTTTATTTGTTGAATATTTCACTAACAAAGATTGTTTTGAATCGAACTCATTTTTTAGGCTTGGTATGGTATGAAGCCAAGTGTAAATCATCATAAGCTTGATGAAAAATTTTAAAAATATATCTTAATTATTTATTCCTTATAATCTAAAGCATATCGATTGTATAACTCTGTTAGTGGTAAAGTTATTATTAATAGAAATATTATGTTTGATGAAAGGATAAATTAAAATTGGAAGATCAATAAAGATGAAAAATAAATTTAGATTCCAACAAAATGAGACACTCTCTAGAATCAAGTGACAAATCCTACTCCAACAAGTTCATCGTCAACCTTACTCAATAGCAGTTAAAATTCATCAAATGATTCCTCAGATAAAACCCCTCCAAGAAAATTTAGATCACTAATAGAAATTTATAATTCAACATTTGCTTTATTTGTTTTAGATCCTATAAGTTTTGAGGAAGCAATTGAGAAAGAAGAATAGTGAAAGGCACGAAGGTGGAAGTCAATTGTGAAAAATGAAACCTATGAGCTAATGGATCTACCGAAAGAAAAGAAAGCTATTGGATTAAAATAGGTGTTCAAAACAAAATATAATACAGATGAAAGTATCCAAAAACATAAGGCTTAGCTTATAGCAAAAAGATATTCATAATAATAAGGTACTGATTTTGATGATACTTTTTCTTCAATTGCTAGATTTGAAATCGTGAAAACTTTCTTAGCTTACCTACTAACTTGAGTTACCCAATTCATCAATTTGATGTGAAATCTGTATTTTTAAATAAAGATTTACAAAAATAGTTTTTTTTGTTACTCAACCCGTTTTTTAGTTAAAGGATATGAATAAAAGATATATAAGCTAAATAAAGCTCTTTATGGGCTTAAACAAACTCGAAAGGCATGGTATAATAAAATTAATTATTATTTTTATTAAAATATATTTAAAAAGAGTAATAATGCACCTACTCTTTATCTAAAAGAAGGTAAATATGATATTCTTATAGTTTGTCTTTATGTTAATATTATGTATACTTCTGTAGTAGAATTTAAAAAATACTTGATGAATAAATTTGAAACGTGTCTACTATACTATTTTCTTATGTTGAAGATGAAACAAG
This sequence comes from Musa itinerans, assembly GCA_001649415.1. Taxonomy (NCBI): domain Eukaryota; kingdom Viridiplantae; phylum Streptophyta; class Magnoliopsida; order Zingiberales; family Musaceae; genus Musa; species Musa itinerans. The sequence continues at coordinate 372,505 of LVTN01000169.1, forward strand.
GATCAAATAATTTTTTTATTTTACAAAAAAAATATGCAAATGGATCTACTTAAAAAGCTAACATAATTGATTACAAAGCTGTAGCAACACCTATAAATATAAATGAAAAATTAAAATTTAAAGATGGTACATGTTTTATAAAAGCAAGATACTACAAAAGTTTAGTTGGAGGTTTGATTTATCTAACCTACACTCTACCAAATATTACCTTTTCTATTGGTGTAGTATCAAATTTATACATAATCCAAACAAACATCATCTTAGAGCTATTAAAATAATTTTGTGTTATATTCTTGGAACTATAGATTATGATATCTGGTATTCTCATAATTTTAAATATAAATTATTTGGTTTCATTGATAGTGATTGAGCAAGAGCTTTGGATGATACAAAGAGTACTTTAGGTAATATTTTTAGCCTCGGATCAAGAGATATATCTTAGAGTTCAAAGAAGCAAGCAACAACTGTATTATCGATATCGAAAACAGAATTTGTAGCTACAACATCTACAATTTGTCAAGCAATATAGCTTAAAATACTTTTTGGAGATCATCAAGAATAAATAGAGACAACTGAAATATTTTGTGACAATAAAGTTGCAATTTCAATGACAAATAATCTAACATTTTGTGGAAGAATAAAGCATATGGAGATACACTATAATATTATAGTAAATGGAGTCATAACAATAAAATATTATAGCACAGATGAACAAGTTGCATATATTTTCACCAAGTCACTCTTCTTCAAAAGTATATTTATTTCATGTCTCAAATTAGTGTATGTAACTATGAATTAAAGGGAAGTGTTGAGAATTAATTCATAGGTAGTTTATCTAGCTATGTAGCCAGATAGTTTAAAAGACTTGTCAAGCAACTTGTTAACTTGGGAAATATGTAGCTACAACATTTACAACTTGTGAAGCAATATAGCTTAAAAGACTTTCTGGAGATCTTCATCAAGAATAAATAAAGACAACTAAAATATTTTGTGACAACAAAGTCACAATTGTAATGACGAAGAATCCAACATTCTATGGAAGAACGAAGTAGATAGAGATACACTATAATATTGTAGTAAATGGAGCCATAACAATAAAGTATTATAGCATAGATAAACAAGTTATAAATATTTTCACCAAGTCACTCCCAATTCAAAAGCATATTTATTTCATGTCTCAAATTGGTGTATATAACTATGAATTAAGGGGAAGTATTAAAAATTAATTCATAGGTAGTTTATCTAGATATTTGTTATGTTCTAGGTAGTTATAGTCATATTCTACCTAAGTAGCTCATGATCTAGAAATTATGGATTAATTTCTACACCTAATTTGATCATAGGTAACATGATGGGGGTGAGATAGTTACCATCAGGTCTTATAATAGGATCATAGTTTATGAAGCAAGGTAGTGTGCACTTAAGAATGTCTTATAAGTGTTATTCGTTTTACCTCTTATTTAATACTACTTTGATTTTCTTGATTGAAAGTATTCTTTTTTAATTACATCGTAGCATTTTATTTTTATTGTTTTTATTTTTATTGTTTCCTTGATCATCCATTTCCAATGGGAGCCTATCAGTGGACCACTACAGCGAACTTATAATGCGTCGACACATGATGGCAGAGATCATGAAGGATGCGGTGGGATTGGATCACGGTTGGCTACAACTCGGTGTTGAATCAATATGTAGTTATGCGTGGGTGGCATGGGATGGCATTGTGGTTGAGTATTGACATCGACTGGAGCCATATCACGGTGTTCGAGTAATTCAATGGGCAGGTGGGAGAAAGTATAGGTAGAAATCGTGACACCAGGCAGACGATGGTGATATCTGCAAATTCTCTATTTTTTTTTACATAAATCTTAAATTTCTTTATATTTGATTATAATTTATTTGGGTCGGGATTCGGAAGGATTCTCTTATTTTTGTTTGAAGGTGCCACGATGAAGTGATGGATAATCTTTTATCTTATTCTTGAAAGTAATGTAGATAATAATACTACAGAAATTGACAATTGAGTATGGATTAAATAACAAAGAAGAAAGAGAAATTCAAATATCAAAAAGAAAGAGAACATAATACATCCTCTCGAAGATCTTATTTATTTTCTACATTGATAAATTTTAAAGCACTTAAAATGTTTTTTTTTTCACTATCTATCGTCTTAAGATGCATTTATGAAAAAGAATCTGTATATATTTGTAAAACTAAATCTCTAAACGGCGTCTACAATTAATGTAACTGAATTAGTTTTGACTTTTGCTTAAGCTCGGACTTGTTATCTAAATCTACTGGGTGGGACCGACGTCAGACCACGCGGCGAGCAGGTTGCGTTAGAAGATGGTGCCAGATGGAGTCACCGCTGGGTTCCATCGAGCAAGTTAAAATGGTGCCGTTGCTGCCGCTTCTGTTTCGTCACCAAAGCAGTGGTACCATCGAATCGACGTCGAGTGTCCACACCAAGATGGTGTGCTACATAGTACGATACCGTAACGAGGATACCGTAACGAGCGAGTGGGAGGAAGTATCATCACATCCATTCTCGGTCTCCAACATGATGTGAGAATCTAAAAGTATCCTTTCAGGGGTAAAGAAGTGTCGTCTCTCAAGAAGAAAATTTAAATTTCGGAATTTCACCCCTTTTTTTTTTTACTTCGTTTGACCACAAGTCATCCGCAACTCTCAAAATTCTAGAAAAATGTGTGCATGCATCTCACAGCTTTAAAAACATTCGAAAAGCATAAATAAATTTATTAAAAATTTATAGTTTTTACTTAACTGTCACGGACAAATTTTTAAACAGGATGTTTGATGTAATTCTTATGTATATCCGTGTCTTTTGGTATATTCATACTTTGCACAGCATGTAGAGGGATGGTCGAAGGCTTAACAACCTCATTTTAGTTGGGTTTGATGATCGTTTTAGGCTTGTAAATAAAGGTTGTGTCATGTGGACACTTGTGAGAGATTTTGGTCTGTAGTGAACCATTTTGACCCTTTGTTGTGCAACCGTTCAGAGCTTGTAAAGTCTGTTTGTAATTTGCATTGGCTATGAAATATTTTTTGGAATATTTGCTTGTGGATCCCGAGTGATACACTTTCTCTAACATGTTTTCTCTTGTAGGTTCTAAAGGACCATAGGAGGTTTCGGAAATGTTGACCTTTGTGAACGGACACGCAAGGGTACCGCACGACTTAGGCAAAACCAGCTAAGTCCATGACAGATTGTATCAGAGCGGGACAAGCACTCATAAAAACACTTGGCATGCAAACGTGGGGGACCTAGCGGGGCTCCGTTGAGGGCAACTAGTACGCGCGATCGTTTTGGAGAAAACGGGCATGGAGATGTAGGAAAATGGAGTTGCTCAGAGGAGCGGGCATCTGAGATTGGCATTCAGAGGAATGGCCAACCCTTTGCGCAAGAGGCACCACGAGGACAAGTAAGCTGGGAAGAATGCATAGCACACAAAGGTTGAGATGGCTGAGTTTGAGCTATGGCTCAACGTTGGCAACTATACTTGATGATGCTTAAGGCAAGCGAGGCGCTTGGTAAAGAATAAGACCATGCAAGGCGGAATGAGTTGTTCCACGACCGAAAGAGTTGTGCAAAGCTCACAGAGGTGAGGGAAATTGCTAACTCGAAGAATTCGATACTCATGCAAGGGGCTTGTATGCAAACGATAAAATGTTCGTGGCTATCCCAAGGCGGTCGAAGCTCAGCGCCATGGAGCATTGAAATTTTCTCTTCGGTATATGAATGATACGTTCGTAGGAGGCTGAAATGTGCAGCAAGTTCAGCATGTTGCTAAACCTTGAGAGGTGCAGCATGGACTGTATTGACATGAAGTCGCAATCTAGCAAGTGCGTTTGCGGGAGGCAGAACAATGCACAGTTTGTTCAGCAAAGCGGAGTAGTCTAAGGGGATTGTGGTCTCCAAAACATTCAAAGAGAAGGAAGCAAAGAGAAAAATTGCTCAAATGGGATAGATATCCATGAGGGATAAGTCCCGGCTCTTCAGAGGGATAACCAAGTGCAATGGACCGCACATGTTGAGGAGGAGTACCTCAAAAACCAACTTCACAAAGCTCAATAGACCGAGCGAGCGGCGAGGAGTCGTCGCATGATCTCGCTTGAGATAATGCATCGGGGGGATGCATTGTGAGATCAAGTGAGAGAGTGATCCAAGGCAACACAAATGAAGGCACACTTGGAGTCGATATGGAGATCGGACTCAACAAAGGGCTGACCCATGGAATGGTATGCACGAGGGCCACCTTCAACTCAATACAAAACGAGGAGCGAAGCAACTTCGGTGTAACTTAGCGAAAGTACCCAAGCCGCATGAAGGGAGCTGGCATAGAAGATGGAACATGGAGCAGAGGCACAAAGCTTTCCTTGGACAAAGGTCAAGGATATGAACTCCTGCAGAGGCAAGAGCGGGATCACGTCGTTCCATGGGTCTCTCATTCTGATGGAGCGGGCTCATCTTGCATGGTGCCAAAGATGAAGGGAGCTTCGAGGCACATGCACATTAACTCAGAGAAGCATTTGACAGAGGAACTAAGGCGACTAAACTTGCAGAGGCAAAGTTGGGTTCAGAAGGCCTTGACACGGGGAAAAAGGACACAAAGGCAGGTACTCTTGAGGAATATGCCACAGTACTATCATTCAAGTTGCCATGAGGGGAGCGGTGTATAGTAGAGATTGTGCTCGTAGGGGCAGAGGACCAGGACCCAAACAATGGTGCACTAATTTCAACGAAGTTGATGGACTTCGGGAGCTACTAGGCGACGGACTGTCCTAGAGCGGTGCTTCATCTAGGTATGACCTGAGAGCGGGTGGACGAAGGTCGATTGCCAAAGGAGCGAACACAATCGAAAGTGGAAAAGGCCCTGCGATGTGTTGGCAGAGGCCACACATAGAGGAAACACAATCCGAGTTCATCCCACAAGGATCAGAATGCAATGAAGATATCACCAGGAGGCGACATAGTGCAGCGAATCGTGGTGGAACAGTTTATGGCAATACGATACATATGAAAACAATCTCGTGAGGGACTATATCATACGGAGGTATGATCGTGAGCTATTGGGGGCTCCACTTCGGTGAACAATACGATGACAAGAAGGGCTATGGATTCAAGGAGTGAAGGCCATGGTACCGTAGAGGTGAGTCTTCCGTGCGTGCATTGAATGCTGCATCGGATGAAAGCCTTGGTCATCAGCATATGAGGGTAATGTACTACCAAGGGAAAAGTTCGAATGCAAGTACCAGTGAGTCCCATGGGAGGGACTATATCATGCAGATGTATGATCAGAATAGTTGGAGAGTTGGACTGCTCCAGAGCTCATATTTGCTTAAGGGAGCCTGACAAGTCAGAGGTCAAGGTCGAGTAAGCGAACATTGCTACCAATGAAGCTAAGGAGAATAGAATGGGCACAAACCCTATAACATGATGGCAGAGGCCATGCATGGGAGTTACAGTTTGTCTTTCCATCGACCAAGGGGAACTACTTGAATGACATAAAGATGTTGAAGCAGGGGGTCAAAAGGGGCGAGGAAGCGATGACGAGTCCAGAGGGACTTAGCTACCCAAAAACAAAGCATCGGTTAGAATGGAGGTGGACTCGAAGGAGTGCCACAGAAGCAAATCTACCAATCATGAAGAAAAGGGATGCAGATGTGATGTGACAGATAGTAGGGCCATGGGCATCGCAGCGCCATGGTACCACAGAGGCGAGACTTCCATGAAGTCATCGATCCCTTGTTCTCATGGAGGGAAGACGCTTGGTAGTGAAAGGGGCCAAGGAGGTGGAGTATGCAGAGGCAAACTCTAAGTACCGAGACAAGGTTGAAGGGCAAAGGCCAGAGAACTTTGTAAGACCGGTGTCAATGAGCTTCTCATCAAGATAGCCGAAAGTGAAGGACTTCGGGTCATGCAAGTGAGCATGACCAAGGAACGAAGCAGGCAGTATGCGGTGCTATAGCTTTGCTACCTAGTGGAGTAGGCGATAAAGTTGATGGAGAAGACGATACAATCCCAGAGGCGACCAAAAATACTAGAGACTTACTCCAAGTTGAGGTGAAAACTTTCCGCATTCCAGAAGTTTAATGACATTAAGAAGGTGAATCATAGTAGCTAACTCAATGCAAGGTGCAAATACTTCAAGTGCTTCAGAAGTGTGAGTAAAGAGTAGGCAAAGGCCAGTAACTAGCTCGATACATGGAGTACAACCCTCGAGGAGACGGGCAAAGTCAAGTAACCTTTGCCTTCTTAACTCTTAAGAGAATGGGCGAAATCGAGTACCCGATTCTCTTATATATCTAGTAAAGGAGCTCTACACAGGTTCAAAGACCCCTTCGAAGATAATGGAAGGCAATAGTTATCAAATCCTCACCAACGGTGATCAGTGCTACTGAGAGTATATTGTCCACTTCATTTCCCAACGAAATGCCAATCGAAAGCGAAAGTGATGCAAACCTACTTGGAAGAGACAACTAAGTGAAAGAAGAGTCAATGGGAAAATTTTGTGGATGAAGGACCCAAAACTTCAAAAAGTTTGCGAGGCGATACTCGGTAAAGCTCCAACAAGAATCCACTCAGTTCAAGTAGCATGAGGCATTCGAGAGACTAGCGTAAAGTAAGAATGGTTTTTTCCTTCATCTGAAGGATCCGCAGGAACCAACAAGGATCAACACAACTCAACCAACCCCACACTAGAGTCAGAGTCATTGGCGAGTTAAAGCAGCATAGCGGATCAAAAGTTCGACTACTCAACAATAGCAGCGGAGAGCAGCTAGGAGCCAAGAGATGCATTGTAGTTGGAGTAGAAGATTGAAGACTCAGCAAAGGCGAGGAGTTGCAGTGTCGGCAAAGGCTTTGACGAGGACGTCGAAGGAATGGGTGGGGGAGAATGTCACGGACAAATTTCTAAATATGATGTTTAATGTAATTCTTATGTATATCCGTGTCTTTTGGTATGTTCATGCTTTGCATAGCATATAGATGGATGGTCAAAGGCTTAACAACCCTATTTTAGTTGAGTTTAGTGGTCGTTTTAGGCTTGTAAAAAAAGGTTGCGTCATGTGGACACTTGTGAGATATTTCGATCTGTAGTGGACCATTTTAACCCTTTGTTGTGCAACCGTTCAGAGCTTGTAAAGTTTGTTTGTAATTTACATTGGCTATGAAATGTTTTCTGGAATGTTTGCTTGTGGATCCCAAGTGATGCGTTTTCTCTAACTCGTTTTCTCGTGTAGGTCCTAAGGGACCATGGGAGGTTTCGGGGAGGTTAACCTTTACGGACGGACACACAAGAGTGTCATATGACTTAGGCAAAACCAGTTAAATATGTGACGTAACGTCACTTTTCTTTTGCATCTCAAATTATAATAATTTGAGAAAAAAATTTGATATGGGTATATTGACATTTGGTGAACTGTCAATACCTCAGCAATACGAGGATCCAACTTAGCGACATGTGATTGATATTTTGACTGACTGCCAATATATGAATATTGACTCAATGAATGAAATTTGAAGTGAGCCTGTGATTCCTAAATTCAACACACTTGCTGCCCTCGACAGGATAAGTCATGGATCCAAAGTTACATCTTTGATTCTTACGGTTATAAATTAATCTCGATTGCTCTCTACCATATTATAAAAACTCCAGATATATTGCTGCCAAGGACATGATACAAACATCTCATACCAAATCACTCCAGATTATCTATTGTCTAATCTAAAGTTAATTATTCCAAAAAATTAATATTTATTAAATCATTTGATAATTTAGATATTGGAGGGGCTTTATCGCCTGACATAATTTTATAAGACACACTCGAGTACTCAATTCTATAAATATTATTTTTGAAAAAAAAAAATCACGATCGACTTTGAGTCATCCTCCAAATTGAACAATCAAAATTTGCTATAACAAAATTTTTAAAAATTGAATCAGAGTCTGATGCCACGAAGATTTTACATTCTTCCGTAACTTATTAACTTTTAGAATTAAAAAATTCTGAGGTAAAATTTGAAAAATAGATGCTCTAGGGTTTTTATTTGGCTGCTGCTTCGATGATTAAAGGTGGTCAACCGATGGCAAGCAGCAGAAATCTAATGCTGCATGGTCCTGCACAAGCGGATGTTTTCTCTCCGACGCACTGCCGCGGAATCCTTCATGCATCCACAGCAAACCCAATACGAAACCATTTACGCACGCCACAGGAGCATCGATAAGTGTAGCGATTGGAGAGGCCACAAGGGCCGACGCTGGACCCACGTGGCGCCCTTTGCTGCCCCGGTGTTCGGCCAATCATTCCACGTGGAATCAAGTGCCATTCGGATTACCAACGAGGAAATGATGATTTTTCTACATCCACCGTCGAACCTCAACTTAACTTTGTGACGTTCATTATTTGTCCGTCCGACTGAGATCAATGTTTCCGATGGAATGGATCATTTTGATGTGATCCAATTTGAAACCATAAACACATCCTTGTGATGGAACCTCATCCAGTAAGTAAACTATAAACTCATCCGATTTGAAACCTCATCCTTGTGTTGGATCCCATTAATGATCATATTTGGGTACTGATGGGAAATCTTTTTACTAGATGAAGGACGTCCGTTTTAGTCGAGGGGAACGAAGTCGATCAAGTCGTTTGATCAAGTCCACCGATGTTGCAAGCACGACCAAAGCGATCGAGCATACCGTAACGTAGAACGGAAACAGGATGTCTCGTTCCTTCTCATTTGGGCGAGTGACTCTTCTTTGATGCTCTACTAAAAAGCTCTGAAAGCTACTGCACATATCACTCTCAGGAAGGAAGACAAGAGGTGAGAGAGTCTGAGGAAGCTATATTTGTTGCTAAGATAGCGAGCGTGTAGTTTATAACATAACTGTATGTTTTTCATGTGTCTCCTTGGTCGTTACATAAGTCGTCGTACATCAATCAACCTCTTATGATTTTTAGCTCACTTTCGATTGGGCTAAATCAAGGTTTTACAATTATATAACTTAAAAAGATAATCATATATAGCTAGGGATCCCTCATCAATTAGGAATGCCCCACCCATACCTTTGCTTGGGGCCATGTGCCAGGATAGAAGCATCCGTCGAATAAAAAACCCCTTGGGAAGAGACAGGATGAGGTAAGTAATGTAAGCACCTGTTGGACGAAATGCTTTGTCATTCCAAGACATTATCAATTTATACATCACTTATCAATCCTTCTAAAGATTTTAAAGTAATAGATAACATAAAATTTATTCATTAATATTCTTAATATCCCCGTGTAATATTAACTTAGTCTATCTAAAATAGGGGCCATAATACACTCTTGTTAAACCATGAGCAAATTCTTTATTGATTATATGTAGTTCAACTACTTCTTGAAGATTTGAAAAGTAGTTCTCTGAATTTCAATAGCTTGGAAGACATATCAAAGCAATCAGTAATTTTGCAATAGATAACTGATGTTTAACGGTAATTTTGCTATAGATACTGATATTTAACTAACATTGCTCGTAGAGAAAATTACGACTCCAATGAGTTATCGACTGACAAAGCTGTTTGCTGCACAAACCCCACTCATAACTCACGCAAAGAGTATAGATCTCTAACAGTAGGTAGTGTTTCATGACACCTCACATGGGTTTTTTTTGGACCGACCAACAAACTGATGTATGGTATAAAATGTGTTTCTGCTAGCGGGACGAAACGCCACTTCAGAATGAACTGATCTTGGGAAGACTCCATCACCTCCTTAATTGGACTCAGTCTTCTCAAGAGCTATAAGAAGATATTTGAGGTCAGAGCACCAAAAACAGATATCAGAAAACCTTGACAATAATAAACAAGTCAACAAACAAGTGAGCATGCAAAATAATAATAATAATAATAATAACGGGAGAACTGGAAAGAATTTACTGTTGTAATTGAGTAACTTCTCGATGAGATCAACATGGGTCATCAGCATCCTCCTACAGCAATAGCGAACCAAGCCCAAAGCATCCAAAGCATCTCTGTGAGAACATTAAACCATGTATTAGACGATAGCTTCAAAAAAGAACAAACAACAAGTTATGTCAACTTGGTGCATGCAACGTGAGATGGTTATCACTGACATCACAGATTGCATGATAGCTTAGTTATATACACTGATTGTTACAAGACAGAAGAAACTTAAAAGAGTGACAAGAATATCTTCATACAAAAACTAAAAGGTAAAACAGAACGAGGATGACTATTTCTTTACATAATGTGATATGGATGACCAATAAAACATAGAAAAGTACCTTTTATTTGTGTTATTTTGCTTATAGAGTATCAATCACCAGAGATTTATGATCAGCTGATCAACAAAACACCATAAAACATCAACCTATAAACAGCATTCCACACTTGAACTTGCAAAGCAAGCATAAAACACATTTCAATCAAAGATACAGCATCATAGGCCACGATGCAGTGAATGTTCTTAATAATTGCCCCACGCTCCAAAAAGTTAGGAGTCGCTCTAATTGTAAAGTCCGCTAAACAATAACACCACTCCTAATTGTACTGCATCAACGAAATCTCATTCAATGCCTTCCACTTTGTGCAATATGGTACATAAAACCTGAGAAGTCTGGACCAACCATTTGCTTAATCAAAGTAAAAGTAACATGCCTTAAAGACAAAGGGATCCTGGATTACCAAAGTAACTATATACTTCATTATCACTACTTTACAAAGGCAAAACCTTTTAGCCCGCCGTTTTGTCCTAACCAGCTTGCAAATTCTAATTTACAGTATTTAATAAAAGGTGTTTTTGAACATAAGGAGATCGTATACAGGGTAGTGCAGAATATGGTGGATCATGTGTCAACAAAATACATCACACAGGAACAAACTATCACATCCAGTCTCCACTTGGATCACAAAGATATAGAGTACAGAGAGAAATGAAACCATAACAGACTGCACATCAGGCATACAATAATCTTGTCTAATGCTTGAAGCACTAACCACCACAAGAAACTTGTTGAAATGTTAAATCACATCAACAATCTCCGAAAGAAATGAAAGCATATCATAACCAGAACCCAGAGGCTGCCTCCATCAAGGTTCTTTAATTTTACATAAACACCCTAAATAACTTGTAGAGTTACTATAAATTGCAAGTGTTCCTCTTAAAATAAAACTTTCCATGCTATAGTCTCGTATGGGTAAACTTTTGGACATCTCTCACACTATGTCTATTATTTTTTTTGCAAAATGTAAACTTCATTTACAATTGGCCTCTGTTATTATTAAATTTGACACCAGCCGCATGAAATTATATGAACTACTATGCTTTATGACCAGCATATTGAGTTAATCTTACTTTTTGTATAGGGACTATGTCAATATTAAAGCTACTCTAAAATATGATTTACCAAGGAAGTATAATAGAATATCACAAAACCAAAATCAATTTCTAAATCTCTTAATGTTTGGAATTCAATGTTAAGATTTTAGATTAAGTAAGATTAAGATTGAATATATGAGATATAATTAGAAAAACTGGTAATAGACTTGAGAATATAGTTAAGTTGAAAGGACATGAAGTTTTATTAAGTAAAAATTTTAGATATCTTGGTTCAATTATACAATAAGATGGAGAGATTGATTAAGATATTCTTCATAAACGGATGGATAAATTGATGAGTGATGACAAGCATCATGAGATTTGTGTGATCATTGAAAATTTTGTATAAGACAATTATTAGATGAATAATGTTTTATGGACGTGAGGTGTTAGGCATTTAAAAAAGAACATATACCAGTTCATTGTTTTATTGAGATATGATATTGAACTAGATATGTGGAGTTACAAGGAATGATAGGAAAAGGAATGTTTCCATTCATGATAAATTAGATGCAGTTTTGAATGATGATAAAATGAATGAAAATTATTTATAAGATAAGACGAACATATGGTGAAGAGACATACAAATGTTGTAAATAGGAGATGCAATTATTACTATTAGTGGTACAAGGGGAGGAAGAGAAACCTAAAAAGACCTTAATAAAAAAAAATCATGTAGCCAAGCCCAAATAGTTGAAACTTTATAGCTTTATTGTCGTTATTGTATTTGAAAGAAATTTATGTACACATTCAAGCAAAATTATCCTTCTAAAAAACAGCATATTTCATCAGCTAATACTTCTTTTGCTGATTATGGATTGTATTACTCTATTTCATCATTTTCGTCACCATTAATTAGTTCATAAAAGACTATTTTAGTCCATATTACTCATAATTACCAACAGTAGTTCCTTGCCTAATTTTCATGAATATGTCTTGGAATTGTGTGGTAATTTCATCTTAAACAAAGTTTCACTTTTCAATGCTTCTTTCTAGCAAAAAAATATAAAAATAAAACATTTTAGAATGACGTGTCATAAATAATTTTTTTAGGTCCTGACTATCCAACTGCTCAAAGGTTTCTGGTGAGGCACTCATGTACTGTGGTGAATCCTGTCGACCTGAGCATAACAGATACTAGCAAATGAAAGTTCAGTCTTTTTTTCCCCCCGCTCTAGTAGCTAGATTATTTAGAACATGAATTTGGTGAAATCATTTACAATCCTACCAATGACATCCATAAACAAATATTTGTAATCGGTGCATAAATCGGGCAACTTTAAGATTATGCTGTCGTTAACATCAAGAGAACGATCGATGAACTGATGAGAGAGATTACCCTTCAGTATAATCCGCTTGAAGAAGATCGAGGTACGTATCCCATTTGTTACCAATCACCTAATCGTAGAACGAAACAGGATCAAACTTAGCCAAAGAGACCGTAGCATGATGGAAAGAACAAGAGAAAGGTGTAAACCCAAAACCCCAAGAAAAGAGAAGATAACATAACGTCGAAGAGAGGATGGAGACCTTGCCGCAGGTGAAGCAGCGCACCGGGATGATCATCTCTTCCCCCTCTCTCTCCCTCTCTCTCGCCTGTTGGCTCGCCGCCGCGGAAACCCCAAGAATCGGTGCGTCGGGTTGGGACGGAGGGCGAGTGACATATATATAGAAGCGAAGTGACTTGGTTCGACTCGGGCTTGGATTCCTCTCTGATCCTGACCGCCGAGACCGGTTTCGTTGTGACTTGGTTTAGTGGTCTGTTTCACATTGGCAGCGCGATTTGTTAGAAAAATCCCCTTTTTCAGTTTTTCTCAAAATTATACTCATTTTGGTTTTTTCATATGTCCTTAATTAATGATACCAAAGTTACTTCTTAAAAAAATTGATGATACTTTTCTTACTTATATTTAGTCATTTTATTGACACGGACTTGTAAAATTAATGATACCCATGTGTTATCCATCCATAAAGGATCAATCTAATTACAACATCGTTTAAGTCCCGAAGGATTTGTAAAAAAGTAAATTGATTATTTCAAAATAAATGATGAAAAAATCTCGATACCTCATGAAGAGGATAATTTTATAAACAAATCAGTAAACACTTGGTATACAAGAGAGAAAAGAAAGAAAAATGAAAGCTTCGCCATAGAAAGCAAATGAGCAGTCAAGTCTATAAACGATACGATTGCTCATTATGTGTCAGGCATGTTGGCAAGTTCCCGTATGCTTAACGTGTGAACTTATAAATCCAATCAACGATCAACACTACTTTAAACCCTCATCCAACCCTGTGCCACCCAGGGGATTCCCATATGCTAATATGACTAACTTTTGCTCTGCACCATAGCCATAGAAAGCAGGTCATGACATACAAAAATTAGGTCATTTTGAGATTTTTTTTTCATTATAATAAGCGATCGCTCTATAGCCTTGCAAGATGTTCCTGCTTATATTTTTCAAGCTAAAACACATAAAAATAAGATAAAATATACTATTAAACATATGTATAAGCAAACAAAAGCGATGAATGATTATTTAGCGAAAGTGCGTGTGCGCGATGACCATATATGATATTTTATCCCACTTAAATTGTTGACATTCTTATTGATGTTTGCTAGTAGGCTTTAATGGCTATTTCTTTATTTTGCAGGATATATTTAGGCTCCTAACTAGCTTCAATTTGAGAAAGCTTTACCACTTCACCAACTACTCGATCTGCTCCGTTGGGTAGCATTATCTTACAATTCGCTAAAATAGCTTCAACTTGCTTTTCATACGAGGCTCTAGTGGAGAGTAGCCAAGTTGAAATACTTTGGGAAGCATCTTGCATATTTAAATTGCAAGCTTTTAAGTTACTCGTATGAAAATTATTAATTTTGAGTCATATGCAAGTTATAAATGAAACTACGTACCTTGTTGATAATTGGTAAATGTTCTTTATACTTGCGCATCAGTCCTTTGTGTACTTTATGCCTAAAGAATTGGAATGATGTTAGTTGGAGCTTCACTAGCACTAAGTCACCAAATTTAAACTCATGTGGTTGCCTTCCCAGATTGCCTACTTTTTCATTTCTTTGGTTGCCTTCTCTAAGTAAACTCAGGTAATATCTATGTTTCAATGTCATTCATTTACAAAGTGATATGTTGATGGGATACACAGTATAATTGATTACCAAGGTGTGAGGAGTTGACGACTATTATCTCATAATAATCTCGGATGGGCTCTTCTTAGATGTTGAGTTTTGCTATAAGTAGTTGTAAGAGAATTGGGCTATGTCCAACAACTTCATCCAATCTCATTGGTTGGCACTCACATAATACCAAAGATATTGGTTAAGAAACAAATTTATTCTTTCAGTATGGTGATCCATCTTTGGGTGGAGGCTACTGAAAAGTACGACTTAGATATCAATAGTTTGAATAGCTCAATCTAGAATTATCCCAAGCACGATGTGTTTCAATCACTAATAATATTGTGTGTGACTCCCCAATACTTCACTAGATTCTTTATCATCAACTTGACTGTCTCCTCCGCTAAGTAGTGTACAGGTACATCAATGAATGATATATACTTTAAAAATTGATCAACCATCACAAGTATCGATCTAAGTCCCCTTATCGACGGCAAGTTTATTATGAAGTCCAAGAAATTGCTCTTACACAACCTTTTGGGTATGGGCAATGCTCCAAAAGTCCCACAAGCTTCTACTACTCTATCTTATCCTATTGATAAGTAAGGCACATTTGAACATATTCCTCCATATCAGTCCTCTTCTTTGACCAATAGAATACCCTTTTCACGAGAGCTAATGTCTAATAAATACCTAGATGTTCTACCTAAAGGGAATTGTGACACTCTCTCAAGAGTTCACGCCTTAAATTGTTTGCTCAAGGAATATAAATCATATTCTCTTTGGTGTAGACAAGTCTCTTCTGAATCTAAAATCATCGTTCTTTGCCTTCTTTGATCAGTTGCATTAGGGTTACTACTTGGGGATCACTATACAATCCATCCTTGATCCTGAAAAGAAAGTTAGAGTATAGCTAACTTGCTTGGCTTCCGCCTTCTAGTTACACAACATTAACTAACTCTACTTTCTCACTTAATGCATCGGCCATGATATTTTCTCTTATAGGCTTATACTCCATTATCATATCAAATTTAGCTAGGAACAACCTACAACCGTGCTTACTTTGAGGGGAATTTCTCTTGAGTTTAGAAGTAACTTAATGCGATATTGTCTATCTTTAACACAAATATCTTTTTGAGAAGGTAGTATCGCGATACTCATAAATAGTGAACCACCGTTGTCATTTGCTTCTCGTGCACCAGATACTATCACTCATTCTCATTAAGCTTATGACTCTCGTGTGCCACTAAATGACCCTCTTGCATAGGTACTCCTCCAATAGTATAGTTTGAAGCATTAGTATAGACTTCAAAAGGCTTTCTATAGTCTAATAATTTGAGTACTAGTTCTTCTAACATAGTAGTCTTTAGGTCTTAGAATATCGCTTCATATTTATCTAACCATTACTAATGTTGCTTTTTGTTTAACAACTTCGTTAGTGGAGTTGCATGCTTTTAGTACCCAGCTATGAAGTGCCAATAATAATTAACAAAACTAAGGAACGATCTTAGCTCTAACACTTTCTTTGGTGTTTGTCACTCTGCCACGGTTTGTACTTCCAATTTGTCCATTTGAATGAAACCTTCACTGATTAAATATTATAAGAATAAGATCTTCATCCGAGCAAAGTATCACTTCTCCCTTTTTACAAATAAAGTGTTTCCCTTGAAAATCTTGAAATTTGTTCGAAGGTGCTTAACATGCTCCTTGAGTGTTTGACTATAAATAAGAATATCATCCAAGTAGACGATCACAAATTTGTCTAGATACTTCTTGAATAATTGATTTCTGAGAGCGCAAAATGTAGTTAGAGTATAAGTTAAGCCAAAAGTTATCACCAAGAATTCAAACGCTTCATACTTGATCACATAGAGAGTCTTCGCTTTGTCACCTTTAGTTTTGCACACCTGCTTATAACCTAATCAAAGGTTGAGTTTGAAGAAATACTTTGTCATACTCAATTGGTTGAACAAGTTAATGATGAGTAGGATGAGATACTTGTTTGTCACTGTCACCTTATTTAGGGCCTGATAGTTGATGCATAATTGGAGGCTCTCATCTTGTTTCTTTTGAAAGAGAACTAGAACTTAAGATTGTGCTTTAGAACTATGGATGAGACTACCATTTAGCAGTTCTTATAATTACTTTTTGAGCTCTACCAACTTTGGAGGGGTTACGAGGTATGGTGGTCTTGTTGGAGGCTTCACTCCTAACTCTAACTTAACATGGTAATTCATGCCTCGATGTGGTGGTAGAGTTTTTGGTAACTCAGTTGGCATAATAATAGTGAACTCCTTTAAAACGTCCACCACCACAGCAAGTTCATAGTGGCCTCCACATTAAGTGGTCGTAGTTTTACTACAACCATAAAAGTTAATTCACTTTTTCACACTCCCTTCTTCGGTTGTAAAGTAGATATTTGTTGTGAGTCCTTGGTTCCTCCTCAAGAAACTAAAACTATATAGGGGTCATCACCTCTCATCAGGCATAGGGATTTTAGGAATGGCATTGGCACCTACTTCGTTGTGTGCATGAACTTCATTTCAAGGATCACTTGGAAATCATCCATCAGCACCACCATCATGTTTATGCTTCTACTCCACATCCTGATCTTGATGGGGACCTCTTTTACCAATTTGGAGATATGCTTAGCTTCCGAGTTCACCACTTTTATCTGACTTGGGCTCTTCTCTAAGTTCAACCCAAGTCACTTTGCTTCTAAGTTGGCAAAGAAATTATGGGTAGCACCCATATCTACCAATGCTTTCATTCGACCATTTAGCTTGATGTCCATGTATATTAGCTTGCTACTCTCTGCTTTTTATTACTTTGTCTTCATGTTCTCCCCAATGTGATTTTGTAATATATTCAACAAATGTATTACTCCCATCTATAGTCCTTGTGAATCCTCATCATCGTTGCTAGATTTCAAACTACTTAGAACTAAGGATAACAACCTTACTCTTATCCAATATGAGGGGATAGATTGATGTTGTTAATATATAGAGGTCTTGCATTTGTGGGTACTCCCTCACCGTGTATAGTCCTTCACACAAAAAGTATTTGTCATGTTTTGGGGTCTTGTCTTTTGAACTCGCCCCTTTATGAGAACTTTTTTTTCTTTGGTTTGCTTGTGGACTTCTTCTCTCGGGTATACTTAGATGGGTGATTTTTCAAAGATTGTTCATCCGAGTCCTTTGAGGAAATAGAGTTAGTGAGCCTTTCCATAACTTATTGCCCCGATCATATCGTGATATTTCTTTGATGTAGTTCCTACTGTTCCCATGACTTTAAACCATCAAGGAAACTGAATAGCTAGTCCTTCTCGGATATGTCTTATATGTCTAGTATTAGTGATGAAAACTACTTTATGTAATCTCGAATGGAAGTACTTTGGCAAATTTATCTCAGCTTCCTTTTTATGACAAACTCCATGTTCTCAAGTAGGAATTGTATTCTCAACTCTTACTTCATGTTCTCCTATGTGTTCACTTGATATTGACCTTATTTGATCTCTTTCCAATGTGTTTTCTACTAAAATTTATATGGATACTATTGAAACTTTGATTTCTTTATAATCAGGCCTCGTAGCTTAGAAATACTATTCCATGTCGAACAAAAAATTATCAAGTTCCTTTGCATCCCTGGCACCCCCATAGTAGTGCGTCTCAAGTGCCCTTAAGTTTTGTGACGGAGCAACATGTTTGTTGCTCCCTCTTACATTAAGAGCTCTTGTGAGTAATGAACCCTAGACTAAGTTTCACCATAACTTCATGTTGGTATTGCATGGAGTCTTTAGTGTCTTCCATCAATCGATATACTCGAGACTCAACCTTGTCAATCTAATATTCCACCTCCTCTTGCGAGTTTTCTACCTCAAGAAGTTTTCATTAGCCCTAGTAGAGTTCATCTAAACTTGCTTCAAGAATGTTAAGGTAGGTTTTTGTAATTATAAGCCTCTCCTTATGGCTTCTTTTATTGTTGGCACTCCGGATTATGTTTTCCTCTACTCGTAGAGAATAGCCAACTTCTCATTCGTCATTTTCATTGTCATGCTCCTCTTGAGCAGCTCCAATAGCTTAAGAGCGAGTTTGCACTTGTAGCCCATTTGTAACTGATTGAGGCAATGGTTTAGCTTATCCCGTCTTGCTCGATTTGCCACGGTGCTTCACCATATCGTAATTGTGAACTTTCGTTGTTTGCTCGAACTGTTTGTCCGCTCTGATATCATAATATCATGGACTTAACTAGAATTTCCTAGGTCATGTGGCATGCTTATGTTATCTATCCACAAATGATCAACCTAGTTGCAACCTCGCTCAGATCCTAAAGGACCTATAAAAGAGCAAATTGATTAATTCAAAAATGAGTGATAGATAAGTCTCGACATCTCATGAAGAGGGCAACTTTACAAGTAATTTAGTAGACACTTGGTATGTAAGAATGAAAAGAGAGGAAATATAATACAAGGATTTTATAAAGCAAATAAACAGTCATAAGTTTGCAAATAATTGCTCACCAAGTGTTGGGCGCATTAGTAAGTCCTCATAGGCTTAACATGTGAACTTGTGAATTCAATCAATGCTTTATACTACTTCAAACCCCCATCCAACCCTATGCCACTTAGGAGGTTATAGGGTGCTGAGATGGCTAACATTTTGCTTTACACAATAGCTTGTAGAAACCAAACCATGACATGTGAAAATTAGGACATCATGGTTGAACCATTTGGGTGAGCGATCACTTTACAGCCCTATAAACTATTCTTAATCATAGTTTTTAAGCAAAAATATATAAAAATAAGACAAAACACATTGCTATACATATGTACAAGCAAACAAAAACGACAAACAATCAATTGATGAAGGTATTGCAAGTGTGTGATGACCATTTGTAACACTACAGATTGACCCGTACGGTGCATTAATCTAAGTGAATAGAAAAACATCGTTCATATATAGAAAATACTATAAAGTGAATAAAAATAATATAAATGGTCATTTCTCACTTTGTTATCATTTAGTATACTTAATATCATGTCAATAAATATAATATGACATAATTTATACTAATATATTTCATATAAATCATAAAAAAATATTTATGATATTTTTGAATGTTGTTACTGTTAGGACCGAAATCGGCACTAAGAGGGGGGTGAATTAGTACTTTCGTAAGAAATGTTGGTTCGAAAATTCTCGTTCGATGAAACCGATATTGGAAATGAGCTTGACTTAGAGTGCACACTCGTAAGCATAGTGAAAGTAGTAAGCAAGTAAATCAATTTGCAATATGAGAATGAAAAGTATAACAAAAATGCAAACCAGATTTTATAGCAGTTTGGTCGTCCCAACCTACGTCCATTCCCGATTCCTCTTCACTCGAGGCCACCAGCTTTCACTATCAATCTTCTTTCAATGGGCGATGATCAACTACCCTTATAACTATTTCTCATTTTCACAGGCTCAGGAGAGAATTTTTATACCCCTCTTTTACAAGTGTTCCCTCACACACCTCTCTTAAGACTATCACTAAGCTTTAGGATGAGAAACTCTACGCTTTAAGAGATTACAACCTTGGAATCATATAGTTTTTATTCTACTTTCATGTGTGTTCTAAGAAGGAACTTGTGGGGTATTTATAGACCCGAAATGACCTAAAAAATTAGAGTCAAAATTCAAATCCTCGGGTTTTTGGGTACTGGCGGTACCACCGCCTATTAGTCTAACACTGGGTGGTACCACCACCCAGTATGACGGTACCATCGCCTGACCCTTAATGGGTGACCGAATGGGCCTTCCACTTTGCCCAAAATAGCCCTAACTTAAGTCCAATTGGCCCCTACTTGAGTAGGCAGGGTTACAATCCAAAACTAACTCAATTAGACATAAACTAACTTAATCTAAACACAAGATTACAAGCATGAATCATATATTGTCCGACATATTATCAGTTCATCCAGTGCTTCGTCTGATCATTCGGCGCATCGTCCTCTCTTTCGGCGTATTGCCCAATCGGTATGTTGACTCCCGCAACTTCTGATCTCATTGGCGCAATGTCTGATCCTTCAACCCGATGCCCGAACTCATGGCAAAAAATCTTTCTATCGGTAGGTCGACCGATCTTCCGGCTCGACGTCCAATCTCCTAACATATTTCACTCCGACCCAACGTCTGATTCTTCTTACTTTAATCAATTTACCTTTTCTAATTGAAGTTAGTCCTGCGTCACTCAAAACACATATTAGATCGTAAACTGATCAATTGATTTCATCATTAAAATCGAGATTCAACAATCTCCCCATTTTTTATGATGACAACCAATTGATAACAGAGTTTAAACTAAACTTCCTCTATCAACATGTCATAATTTCAATCATGAATTATATGTAATATATCATATCATTACTTACATCATAAGTTATTGCATCCAAACCATCATGTATAATAAAATTTCATTATACCATGCATGATCATCATCATACATTCTCCCCCTTTGTCATCAACAAAAAGGAGTACAACTAGCAAGTTTTGAGCTATAATTTTAAATCATTGCATTATAAACATAATTTCAAGTTTTTGAATCATTATTGCATATATCATCATTTTAAAACATGCAAGCTAACAAATTTTAGGGATGTGCAAGTTTAGCAATTTTGCTTTTACTTGAAATGTGCAAGCTAGTAATTCTTGCTTCTCTTTTTAGATAAGCAAGTTTTACAAATTTTGCTTCCAAAGATGGGCAATATAGTACTTTTGAGAATGTGAAGTTAAGCAAAATTTTTGCTTCTCTTTGAGATAACAACTTTTTGCTTTTCTTTACAATGTGCAAGTTAGCAACTTTTCTCCCCCTTTATCATTATAAAAAAGGAGGGGATAATACAATGTTATAATTCTTTCCCCTTTACATCAATGTTCAAACCATCATATGAAAAATACCAAGAAAGGTTAATTTGTGATGAAGAATATACATTTCATAAATACAAGGGAGTACTAAAACAACTTTCAAGTTGTGAATCAAATATCAAAACATCAAGAGAAAAATTATGATTCATTTAGATAAATCAAATAGTGAAAAAAAGAATCATAGTAAACAATCTTGATTCATAAAAATCTTAAGTTATAATTATCAAAGAATCAAGATCATGATTTGGATAAAAATTTATTCAAATTCAAATCATCAAAATCACTTTCATAGTTCAAGAGATTCATTGAAAATAACATAAATTGATTCATTAATCTCTTTTTTAAAAATCGATAAGATAAAAAAAAATTTTAAAAAATGTATTCCCTTTTTATTTCATACAAGCATGTCTTTGTCTTTTATGCCAAATAAAATCATGCATCATCGTTTAAAACCAAAAAAGTAAATTTCATCATAAAAATCATCAAGATCAATAAACCATAAATCACCAAAATCATCATTACTTTGGTCATAATCCTTGAGCATCCACTATCAAAATTTTATTTTTGCTCCTAGCTTTTGATTGTAGATATTTCTACAAGAAAGGTGGATTTGTTCTAGGTACAATTTTAGCTTTGGGTCCCTCATGGTTAGATCTATCCATATTGATTTTTGGCATAAGGTCATTTATGGTTCATTTAGGAATCCAAACCAATTTATGCAAGTCATATCTTTTAAATGAATATTTATTTACAAAATGACTACATCTACCATAAAAATTATATTTATTTTCAAGAGAAACATGTAATGTGGGTCATTTAACAAAAGTGGTTGGCTTTTGTTGAGTGTTACTCACAAAGTTGATTCATTCATTCTTTTCTACGAATATGATTCTTATTGGTAAGAATCATGTTTAAAGATTTGCTACTAATTTAAATTTATCTAACATTTATTATAATAACAAAAATTTTTTTAAGTAAGTCTAACGCTTTACACTTAGTGCAAGGAGTTAACATGCAATTATCATGATCATTTTTAAAAATTTTAAATTCATTAGCAAGAGAAGCATGATCCTTTTTTAACAACTTATATTTTTTACTTACATTCATCAAATAAATTATGAAAAGCATCAAGTAATTTATTGTAAGATACATGAGATTTGATTAAGTCATTTACCTCGTCGTCGAAAGCTATTAAGGCGTAGTTCGCCACCTTACCTTTGTTGGTTTTCTCCTTATCTTCAAATGTACTTGATTCGTCCCATGTCGTATTGAATGCTTTCTTCTTCTTTGTCAGCTTCTTTGATTTATAACAAGTTAATATGTCATTTTTAAGTTCATTTTTATTTTTTGATTCTTATTTTATGAGCTTCTTTAATTTTATTGTGAGGAGTTCAAGGTCATCATCACTTGAGCTTTCACTCGAGTGGTCTTCTATTGTTCGAAGTGTCAAATCGTTCATGTTCTTTGGAAGGTAGTTCTTATGTTCATCATGTTTAATACAAGTCATTTCATAGGTTATTAAAGACCCGATAAGTTCTTCAAGTGGAAACTTATTTAAGTCATTTGCCTCTTGTACTACAGTTACTTTTGAATCCCAATGTTTAGAAAGAAATCGTAAAACTTTATTAACAGGTTCAAGATTCAAAAAATATTTGTCAAGAGCTTTTAAACTATTGACGTCATCCGTAAAACGGGTGTACATGACAACAATAGTTTCGCTTGGTTTCATTCGAAATAATTTAAAATCATGCATCAAAAGATTTATTTTAGACTCTTTAACTCTATTCATGCCTTCATGAGTTACTTCTAGTGTGTGCTAAATCTCATATATAGTTTCGCATAAAGAAATACGATTAAACTTATTTTTGTTCAAAGCACAAAATAGAGTGTTCATAGCTTTAGCATTCAAAGAAAAAGTCTTCTTCTCTAAATCATTCCATTCATTCATTGGTTTCGAAGACATTTGGAAACCGCTTTCAATAATATTCCATAAATCAAAATCTATAGAAAGCAAGAAAACTCTTATTCGAGTTATCCAATATATATAGTCCATCCCATTGAACATAAGAGGATGAATGATAGAAAGACCCTCTTGAATGCTGGTAAAAGCTATTTCTCTTGGGTGTTAAACCAAATGAGAAAAATCTTGGCTTTGATACCAATTATTAGGACTGAAATTGGCACTAAGAGGGGCCGGGGGGGATATCGGAAATAAGCTTGACTTAGAGTGCACATTCATAAGCGTAGTGAGAGTAGTAAGCAAGTAAATCATTTTACAATATGAGAATGAAAAGCAAAACAAAAATGCAAACTATATTTTATAGTGGTTCGATCGTCCCGACCTACGTCTACTCCTGATTCCTCTTCACTCGAGGCCACCGGCTTTCACTATCAATCTTCTTTCAACGGGCAAAGATCAACTACCCTTATAACTCTTTTTCCTTTTTATAGGCTTAGGAGAGAACCTTTACACCCCTTTTTTATAAGTGTTCTCTCATACATCTCCCTTAGGACTATTACTAAGCTCTAGGAGGAGAGACTATACACTTTAAGAGATTACAACCTTAAAATCACATAGTTTTTATTCTACTTTTATGTGTGTTCCAAGTAGAAAATTGTGGGATATTTATAGGCCCCAAATGGCTTAAAAAATTATAGCCAAAATTTAAATCCCCGAGATTTCGGGGTACTGGTAGTACCACCGCTTGCCGGACTGACATTTGACGGTATCACCGCCTATCAGTCTCACACTGGGTGGTACCACCACTTGACATAGTCTGAAAGACTATGTTTGGGCGCTACCATCGCCTAGACTGATGGTACCACCACTTGACATAGTCTGAGAGATTATGTCTAGGCGATACCACTTCCTAGTCTGGCGGTACCACCGCCTAGCCCTTAATGGGTGACCGAATGAGCCTTCTACTTGGCCTAAAACAACCCCAACTCAGACTCAATTGGCCCTAATTGAGTTGGCATGGTTGCACCCCAAAACTGACTCAATTAGATATAAACTAACTCGATCTAGACACATGATTACAAGCATGAATCTTATGTTGTCCGACATGTTATTGTTCATTCGACGCTTCATCTGATCCTTTGATATATCGTCCTCTCCTTTAGCATATTACCCAATCGCTATATTGACTCCCGTAACTTTCGATCTCCTTAGCGTAATGTCCGATCCTTCAGCTTGATGCTCGAACTCATGGCACAAAGTCCTTTGACCGGTACGTTGATCGATCCTTCGGCTCGATGTTTAATCTCCTGACATGTTTCACTCTAGCCCAACGTTTGATTCCTTTTGCTTTAATCTATTTATCTTTTCTGATCGAAATTAATCCTGCATTAATCAAAATACAGATTAGATCTCGTAAACTTATCAATTGATTTTATCATCAAAATCCGAGATTCAATAAAGTGAACAAATAAAAATAATATAGATAAGTAGTGAACAAATAAAAATACTATGGATGAGTTATTTTTAAAATGTTTGTCATTCATTTCACTTCATATCATATCAACAAATGAAATAAGACATAATTTGCTCCAATATATTCCATGCAAGTTATAAAAAATTATTTATGATATTTTGAAACATCATTATAGTACTTTTGTTTATATATTAAAAAATAATAAAATAAATAGAAAAATTATTGTAAATGGGTTATTTTTCTATATTCTTGTTATTTATTACACTTCATATCATGGAAACAAATACAATATGACATAATTTGCACTAATGTATTTTTAAAAAGTCATTTATATTATTTTAGAACATCATTACAGCGTTTTATTTCCTATACTGAAGACACTGTAATGTGAATATAAAAATACTCTAAAAGGGTTATTTATTAAATTATTGTCATTCATTTAATTTTACATCATGCCAATAAATATATTAGGACATAATTTATATTAATTTAATTTAGAAATGGAGCGGAATGAATGACATGATATGGAGTGCAAATTTGAAGTGGGTCATTTCCCATTATGTCCTCTTGCATGTGATGTTTGAAGTAGGATGAATGACAAAAACTTGAGAAATGACCCATTTATAATATTTTTTATTCACTTTATAACGTTTTATGTATATGAATGAAAACACAATAATGACATTTCGAAATACCCTAAATAAATTTATATTACTTTTATTAAATACATGAGTGTAAATTATGCCATATTGCATCATCTGTTGACATACATAATATAGAGTGGAATGAATGTCAAGAATTTGGAAAACGATCCATTTATAATAATTTTCTATTCATGCTATAATATTTTCTGTATATTGACGAAATTAATATGACGACGTTTCAAAACACTATAAATAATTTTTTATGACTTTATGAAATATATCAGTGCAAATTATGTCATATTACATTTATTGACATGATTTGAGGTGGAATAACTGACAAGAATGTGAAAAATGATCATTTATAATGTTTTTAATTCATTTTTATAGCATTTTATGTATATGAATGATTCATTTATAATGTTTTTCTGTCCACTTGGACCAGTTCAATTTGGGTGTTATCTGAATTAGGCGATACTATTTGGGAAAAAATTAAAATGAAGATGACTTTTGAAAAAATTGAAAAAGAAACTGTTTTAGAAAAATCATCCAATTAAAAAAGACATTTGTGTCAATAAAATTGGGTCAGATTTTAATTATGTTCCGAAATTGATGATTGACTCAATTTTAATTAATATTTCAATCAAATTTATAGGTCGGTTGTTTTTATTCATATATTTTACTAAAAGCCAACAAGAAAAATCAATGTAATCCATATATTTTAAAGGATGAATACTTATATTGGTCACTTCCAACAATATATTGCGAATATAAATGTCAAGTGTTTACTAATTATGGATCCGCTAATGGCGTAAAAAAAATAGTAATCTCGCTAGCCATGGATCCGCAACTTATCGGATTTGAATTCTATTGGATTCGACCCGAAGTGGATCCAATATCATTCATATTTGAACCGGAAAAACTTTGGATTCTTTGAAAATCCTAAATTGAATCCTCTCGCTCCACCTCTATTATTTTTGGACCATTTTTATATACTCTCTTGTAAATTTTCGGAAATGATATATGTATATATATTTTAAAAAATGTAAAGATTAATCGCTTCTATATTCTTCCATTAAATCCATAATGTTAATTTATTATCTTAAAATGCTTATAGATAATGTTCCGCTTGCAACAAATAAACCAAAAGTGGCTTAAACAGAGTTTTATATTTTTATTCATCAGAATAAACCTAAGATACAAGATATGAATATTTTATATTTTTAAATAAATTTTTTTCATGATTAGTTGAATTTTTTTTTCTCTTCTTAACACAACAAGATTCTGAAAATGGACGGATCAATTTTGCATCCTATTGTGACGATCAAAATTTATCATATCAATATAAATTTATCTTTGTGGTATATAAAAGAATAAAAAAATCATAAAAATATAAAATAAAAAAATCCTAATATTTGTAGCATCATAATGAGTTTTAAAGTATATTGAATATAAAATAAAGTAATAGCTAGCAATTGATTTATGATAATTAATTAAAATTAATTATAAGATGTATCTCTACATAAATCTATAAACTTTGAAGGTGTATATGTACGTTAAATATATATTATATATTTTAAACTTAGCGGAATTAATTGGTTGTGGCGTTCGATCGACGACACGTTACATCCCAAATGAGTTCCCGCGTGCTTCTCACCAATGTACAAAACGTAATGAGAAAGGGGTTTTTCCGTAATAAAAGGCCTCATCAGTTGATGGGCAGAAGAGGAAGCGAGAGGAGGCGGCGGAGATGGCGACGGTATGGAAGGGAATGACGTTCGCCGGCTCGAACGTGTTCCTCTCGCGCAGTCTCGTCCCTCCGGAGGTGTTCGACGCCCTCCACGACGCCCTCAAGCTCAACGGCGCCACCGTCTTCCTCTGCTGCGACCCCTCCTGCTCCGGCCCCAACGACTACCACGTCATCGCCTCCCCTGACCACGTCCGTCTCTTGTCCTCCTCTTTCCAGCCCACCTCTTAAAATTTCTCCTCCCGGTGACCTAATCGGTATGTTCTGATTGGTTTATCTACTCCTTGCAGGAGAAGTTCGCGGACCTCCGCGCCAAGGGTTGCAAACTGCTCGGTGCTTCTCTCCCTCGTTATTTTCTTTCGAAAATATTTTCACTTTCGCACTTATTTCGTGCTTTGGGTGAACTTCTCGGATGTTATCTCCTCCTTTGGTGAATTAATTATGATGGAGTGTTATTCTGTAAGCTCAATGTGTAGATGATAGTTGAATTCTTTCCTAAGCAAGAAAAATAGGGCATTTTGCTTGAAATTCTGGAAACTGGGTGCATTTAGTTTTCCTTTTTCGTTATTGTCTTACAGTGTACGGTGATTTTAAGTTGTTGAGAAATTGTTGATTTTTGAAACAAAGACTTTAATAAGATCCTGAAATTGGAGTCATGACCAGAAAAACAGGAACTGCTTGCAATATTTTTTTTTCTTTAACTTTTTGCGTAGAAGTAATTTATTTGGTGCAGGGCATTCTTGAACCGAGTGCAGAAAGAAGGTTCGGAGAAAATATTATTGTGTTTAAAGCACATTAGGCTTTTAGAGAGGTTTCCACATATGTTGCCCTTTGAAGAATGCTTAAAGCCTCAAGCTAGGGTTAGTGAGAATAATTTTCTAGGTTTGGATGTGTCCTAGTTTCATGAAGCACATAGGTTCAGTTTGTCTTGTTTTGGTAACCTGTGCAGTGACTACTGCACCAAACTCTTCAAAGTAATTGTTACTCCATTGTAAAGGTACTCGATGATCTAGATTGATTTTATGAAGAAATGGAGGTTGAAGAGAGTTGGCGCTCCAAATTCAGAGAACCAGTGTCTTCCGCTGCTATTTATGTGGTTGTTGATGTGTTAGCATATTCTGACTACACTATAACTAGATGCTGATGATTAAACATCACATGATATGATCAATGTTTGATCATGAATCAATCAATCAGTCAATCTGATAGCATAGTTAGAGAGATGGAAATGCATCTTAGAAAACTTATATTAAGGTTTATTCCCTTCATGTAGATTGCTTTGTGAACCTTGATTACGTCCTAGAAAATTGAGAGTTGAGACATTTGGATACAGACTCTTAATGTGAACCTTTTGAATTGCCGCCCTATTCTTGGATCGGGCTGCTACTGGCAACCACTCTCTGGATCAGGATATTGTATTACTTTTCCCTGTCAATGTGCAATTGCTCTCGAAGTTCAGGTGTTTCTGCCAAGGAGACTGAAAGGTGTTGTCCAAAACCTAACACCTTCTCGGTTACTTCATAGGCTAATGCAACTATCGAAGATACAAGCATCAGTCAAGCATGGTTTCATATCTTGATTGATTCTTAATCAAGATGGAAGGCATCAAATTGGACATAAAGCCACATAATTGCATTGTTCTATGCAATTCACATTCAGACCAGAAATGTTTATTGCCTATTATTGTTAATTTGCAGATTCAACCTAACTTTTCTTACATTAGAATTTTGACCTTGCTGTTATTTTGATCTACCTGACAGGACCACAATGCATCTTATCCTGTGCCAAAGAACATAGGAGTCTGCCTAAACAAGGTTACACCTGTTGCCTCGCTATGGATGGGGTTAAAGTTCTGGCATCTGGATTCGATAAGGATGAAAAGGTATCATGATCCCTGAAGTACCTCTGCTGCAGTGGGTTTCCTTGCAACCATCTCTTTTTAAGATTTCTTTTTAACCAAGTGTGGATAATTAGTGGAATTTCTTTCCTTTGTTTTCTTTGCTTGTTCTCTTTGTTTGTTTGTGTGTGTATGTGCTCTTTATGATTACAATTTTCTTGTGACATGTGTCACTTTAACTTCAAAATTCATCTCCTTTATCACCATCGCTTCTTTGAAACAAAATAATGAATCATTCAGTGTTCATTTGCACAGTGAAACTTTATGACATGATTAATGTTGATTGAAAGGATCTACACTTATTATATAGTGTCTTTTCAGAGGACCATGATGGAAACCTTTAAGAAATAGTCAGAAATTCTTTAATTTTATCCTTGCAGTAAACCAATGCATCTATCTGAATGATCCTGCATGTAGCTTTCTGTAAAGCTGATGTATGGTGGTAAATTTGTAAAAGATCTTGCATGATTTTGTGCACTGGTGATTGCATTGGCAAAGACATAACCAAGGTCATATTGCTGAAAATAAATTAATATTATTTTCTTCAAACTAATTTGTTTTTCATATTCCCAATTTTGACATCATACTATCTTTTTCCAAGAAAGTCTATACATATTCTCTAACATTATATCTATTGAACTGTGTTTTCAGGTTCATATCGAACGACTAGTAACTTCTATGGGAGGTGCACTGCAGACCAAAACATCCCAGGATGTTAATTTTGTCATCGTAAAGAATGTCTTGGCTGCTAAGTATAAAGTATGCTTGAACAATCATGGAGCAATATTTTAGGATTTTGTTCTGGTTTCATGAATTTAAATTTTTTTCTCATTGCTTCATCTGTTGCCTATTTGGCACTAAATTTGTCTTTACTGAATATTTCAATTTACTTGCTTACCTTTGTTAGCAACAGGCCTTGCAGTTCTTTATGAATATAACTGTCATTTGTGCACTTGTTTAGGGGCCATATCTTAATGGTTCCTCGGTATTGGATTGAATTAATTGGCTTTGCCTTTTCTCCATATTGCTCAAGGTCGGTATGCTTGGTTAATATGAATGAGTATTTCTATATCCATGGACTGTGTTCATGATTCTCTTTGTTGGTATTAAGTAATCTACAAGTTATTTATGCTTTTGGCATTAAAATGTTCCACACCAAAAATTTCACAAAAAGGAAGGTGATTATGATGGATATTGTGTTGTAATGCAAATGCTTAGTTTTGCATTTCTTACCTTGACCTGATTCCTTTTCTTATTAACTGGATATTGGTTTCCGTTCATGTCCTTTTGTGGTCATTTGTTGCGATTACCCATGTTGTATGTTAATTAGATGGAAGCACTTGAGAAGCTGTACATAGGACAATAATTATAATGAGTAACATAATATATACATTCTTTGTTGATTTCTGTTTCATATCTTTAACAAGTTTCCATCTTGGATGAAGAAAGGAATCAAATGATGCTATATACTGTCTTTCTTCTAGAAGTGAAAATGTAAGTAAAATTTGGAAAAGTTTAAGATTAAGATTAAGTGTTTTTTGATAAACCTAAATCTGATTATGTGCAACATATGACTTCTCTTTGCATGTATACATACAGCTTATGTTAAACTTAGCCCTGCCTGTAGTAGATATCTACCATGAGTTAGATTGGTGATTAGCAACCCCAAGAGTTGTATTATCACTCTTAATGGCAAGGTATGCAGTACCGAATGGTACTGCCCGGTACGGGCGGTACATACCGGTCCGATGGCATACCGGTACGTGGACCGCCCGGTACCGCTACATTACTCTTAATGTTAATGTTAGGCCTGAGCTTCAGAATTTTAAATTGATTCATGAAATTGTATAATGGCAATGACTGTAAGGTAATCCTGGTCAAGCATCATGACTCACTGATTTATTGGTTACTGTATCTATTCTCATTTTGTAAATTAGCTCTTATATCTTGTTAATTACAAAAACCATTATGTCATTAATCTTGGCTGTTCTTGTTTGTTTTTTGGTTCTTGGTTCCATATTTTTGCAGCATCTGAATTTAGCTGTTGCCTCGTTTAATGGACCTTTTGATTTGAATATGATTTAGTGGGCCTTAAATATCCTTAAGAAGCCTATTGTCGGTATGAGCTGGTTAAGACAATGCTGGACTGAGCATCGTGTTGTGCCACAAGAGGCTTACAGGATTCTTCCTTTCACTGGCTTGACTATCTGCATCACAAGAATTTCTGCAGGTAGGCGCATATAAGATGATTTAACCTACTACTCTAGCAACTAATTGTCTTGGTAATAGCGACATTGTAGCAAGTGATGGTTACCAAGAGGTGCCGAAGGAAATGAATATTATATTTCTATGTTGCAACCATAGTGTACAAAAGCAGTTATTGTCGCGAGCTGTTGTGTCATCTTGACCTTCCTCTTTTTTCTGCCAATTGTTCATTTGTATTCACTATGAAAATAATTAAATTATATGTTGTTCATCTTTTCAGATGAGAGAAAGGAGCTGGAAAAGTTGATTTTACAAAATGGTGGCTGCTATTCAGCTGATCTTACCAAAAAGTGCACTCATCTGGTTTCAGATATATCCTGTATACTCTGTGCATGATGATTTTTTTCTGCCTCCAGGATGAATTGCTAATTTTTTTGAAGTCCTTTAGCAAGATGTGAACTTGTTAAGTGTAGTTTTCTTTATATGTTTGTCACAGTAACTCAAATGGATTACTTATGGTAACTAATCTGGTCAATCCTCTATATGATGCATGTTTTTGTTACATGTCATGCTTGTTTGTGCACTGGATCCTATAGAAAGATCAGCCATTTATAAAGATCCTGTTTAATCCTAGTAGATTGGTCAAGTCACTACCATTTTCCAAATTCTGTCTGATGTATGGATTCTGTAAAATCTATGTGGTGCCTCATGACATTAGCATATTTAATCTATCCGTAACATATGTATATGATATGGTAGGATACACACAGAATGTTCTTAGTGCCTTCTTTGGTAATTCATTTAGTTGTTTGAAGTTAGATCCTTGACAGTACATACGCTCCTGAAGGGGACAAGTATGTGGTTGCACGAAGATGGGGTCATATTCATATTGTTACTCGCAGATGGGTTGACCAATCTATTGCTGTAAGAGGTACAGCTGCTGGGGACTATGATGCAACTTTCTTTGACACCATAGCACCATGATGTATCCTTATTATAAAATTAAAACATTTATTGTATCTTATTATATTTTTCCTTTTGCTTTGTGTAGCTTGTCTAGATGAAGGATTGCATCCTGTTCAGGTAAATTCTTTTTCATGCAGTGATGCAAGAAGCTTTCAGAAGGAACAACGATGCCATGAGCACAGCAATGTGATATCACAAACCGTCTCACCTTTAATGGTTGAGGACCTAGAAGCTACTTCATCACAGAACATATCATCTTCATTTTCAGATGCTACTAAGCTGAGAAATGAGGGAACTGATTCAGCAGCTTTACAGCTGAAAGATGAAAAGATGTTGAACTCTCATGTTGCTGAGGACTCTGAATCGGATGATAATGATCTTTACTTGTCGAATTGCAGAATTCTTCTTGTGGGTTTTGAGGAAGTGAAACTGAATAGACTTGTTACTATGATACGTAATGGTGGAGGCACTCGGCATATGTTACTTAATGAAAAGCTGACCCACATTATAATTGGTGAACCTTCAGAAATGTATGTTTCTTATAGTACCTTGTTGGATCGTCTTAAAACCTGACTTCTATATTTTGTGCTTATACTAGAAAGCTAAAGCTAATGAACTTGTTCATGCTCCTCACATTAGTTTATTTATACTGTAGTGAAAAGAAAGAGGTAAGACGTTTGGCTGTTTGGGGTGTTATCAATGTGGTAAAAGCTACCTGGCTGGAAGAGTGTGATCAGGCAAAGAAAGAACTTGCTGTATCCACAAAGCACCTGGCATCTGAACTACTCTTTTCAAAAGGTGTTGGCTTCACTTGTCCTCTCAAATCTTATCTGCTCTGCAGATGCTTTTAATTAAGACACTAGTGGGTTACTAATAGTAATGTTTTCGTGGTTACAGCTTCTTCATGCTTCATTGTTGAGTCATCTGCAGATTCCACCAGGAAGGTAAAGCACTTTGCTGGCACTCCTTGTTCGACAGTGGTACATGTATCAGAGGATAAGAAGTTTGGAGAAGAGTTGTTTTCAGAGAAAAATAGCAGGGAAGAGAGAGTCAAAGGTGATGTAAATGTAAGCAACATTTCAGGATTAGCAACTACAACTGAAAAATTAAAGCAATATCGAGCAGAAAACAGTTTGACTCAGGGAGGCCAGAAACTTAAAGCTACTAGCACCATGGATTTCCCAAGTAGAAGATCATCAGATACTTTCAAGGGGAAAACTTTTTGTTTCTCAAATTCATTTCCTGAAGATCGGGTCAGTAGCATCTTTGCAAAACTTAGCTCTTGATTAATGCTGAGTAGATTCTTATAGGATTACTTAGACCAGATAGATTGACTATTTCTTGTGATAAGAATAAATTGTTTTCCTAGAAGCATTGCTTGGCTTGAAACTTGGACATCCCCTCTTTGTATGTCCTCATTTATGGGGTTATTTTGGTTAGTTGAGATATTAATGGTTTGTGTATTTTATTGCTCTAATCAGCATTAAATTTGTTGTTCTATTTGGTGCTTGGATGTGGTTGTTACTTTTGTAGAGTCCTCTAAAAATTGCTCATCTTCTAAATTTAGCTGGTGTTTTCTAATTTTGATCAGAGGGCTCAAGTTATTGAATGGGTTGGGGAAGGTGGAGGAATGATGGTAGATGATCATCATAAGATGAATGCAAATTTTATCATTGAGCGTCATGGTCTCTTACATGTTCCTGCTGGTGCTTCTCAGACTACTGTCGTTTCAACTCAGTGGATACGCTCTTGTTTACAGGTAGGCATCTTATTCCCCTTGTATTATTCATGAAACATATAGGATATACTTATAGCTGCTACTTTTATCTGCTTAAGTGCATTCTGCTTATGATGTCTAGTTCATCATTGATTAAGTTTAAATCTACCTGGTGGTAATGGCTTGCTCTAACATGCCTCAAGCGAATGAGGTTATTAAATTTTTCTTTATTTTTTGTGCAATTTATACAGTGTAGCTACCTGGACATGAACGTCAAAATCTTCAGTGATTTCTGGACACTATCAACAATGGAATTACAATAGGAATCTTCAATGAGGCTCTAGCATGCCTCATTTTGGACCTTGGACTGGAGAGATTATCTCCCAGGAATCATAAAATAGGAATTTCCAGATCATGTGGCTACACTTTGGGGAGTTGGAAACCACAACCTCTCCGAGTCCCTGGTACCAGTACTTGCATTTTCTATGCTTGTGAACAAAGTGAAATGAGTGCAAAAAACTTGGTGAGAGCAGTCTGCCATGTGTGGAGCAACAGGGTGTATGACATGACTAAGAGAGTGGAATTAGTTTATAATACTCTTCCTTTTGTTCATGGATCCCAACTGACCCATTTGCTTAACTTAGTGTATTAGTTAGCAAATGGGTCAGTTAACAAGTTAAGTCTCCTCCCAAATCAACTTCGTATATTAGTTAGCTAGCTTTTTTAATTCTATTCTTTTATTCTATTGTTTTTGCTTAATACACATGCCTCTTTTGCTTAAGTGCCACTAATTTAGAATAATGGTTTGTGGAGGGATATTGTTATAGGAGGCCTGCATACAAGATGTTGGAAGCCACATTATCTACTCTCCATTGTGCTGCAGCATTCCGTTACCTGGATTGGAAAGCCTTAGATTCTGTGTCTCGCAGTATGAAGAGAAAGAGAGGCTTTTGTTAAGAAACTTATGCTTCACTTTGGGAGCTAAGTTTACTGAAAAGTTAACTAAAAAGGTCACCCACTTGCTATGTAAGTTCACCAGTGGTCCAAAATATGAGGCTGCTTGTAAGTGGGGAATTCAGCCCGTTACTGCTGAGTGGATTAATGAGTGTGTTTCTCAGGTTTTTCTCTTCACTTCTTGAGGTGTGCATTTTAGCAGTACATAACAATCTAGTCTATGAAATTATTTCTTCTGTTGAATTTTTCTTTCTTTTTTAGAATATGATGGTTGCTGTTGATCCATTTCGCCCTAAACCAGTTACTGCTGAGGATAGAGAAGCAGGCATATGCACAGTGAGTCAATATCCTACACAGGCAGCTTGTATGATTTATGGATGCGTTCCATCTCAGTTGCCGAGTGAATTTCAGGAGTTAAACGTGAACACAACAAGAAAAACAGGTGAATGGTTCATTCAAATAGCAGATTTAGCCCCTTTAATATTGTCTCTATATTGTCTGAAATCTTGCACGATTATTGTCTGAAGTCTTGCATGATTATTGTACCAAGGCCATTGTCAAGAAGAATATGTTAGTGCCTTCGGGAAAAGGTCAAGATTGTCAGAATGTGACAGCAATGGTGATGCATCCAAGAAAACGAAAGTACCGGAAGATCAGGTGGGTCCTGATGCTGTTCCTGATGTTGCAGATGCCATTGAGGACCTATTAGCTCAGTCATCTAAGGTAATGATTTGGCATATTTTGTTCCAAAAATATTTGCATTATGGATTGAATTCATCCATTTTTTCCTCACTTAAGATCCAGGATGTCAAGTCACCTCCGCAATCTGGTTGTGATCAAACTGTATCCTTTTTTCAATCTGCATCGAGGCGACTAAGCTCTCATACGAGACATTTTGTACTTAACTATGTAGCTGCAGATTTTTTCATCTGATCATTCTATACTTCGTCAAGAAAATGAAAATTCAAGCTCCACTTTTGGTATTTCAAAACATTGGACAAGCAGGTAAGTTACATTTTTTCTTTCGGCATCCATAAAATGCTTTAAATTGTTATGTAACAAGCAGACATTTATATTTAAAAATGATTTTGTTATGTTGGAACATGCCCCGAAATTGGCACATAGCAAAAACAACATTTGGAGAGCTGAAACATTGAGATACTTTGAGCATAAGAGTGCAAGTATGCCCGTTTTGTATTTTAATGGAGGAATCATCTGGTGCCATGTATAGCAGATTTGACAAAACCCTTTCAACATCAGATTTAGTTCATTTTTTAAAATCATTGTCATATTCATCTCTATGTGATGTTATGTTTGATGATAAACATTGCACAAGAACAAAGGAAGCAGAGAGAAAGCCTGTTGAGCTGGGGAATAACTCGGATAGTGAGGGACAATTGCCTGTGCACAGTTGAATTGGTGGTTTTATATCATTAAACTTGCAGAAAATGGGGGAGTAGTGGAGTCTCAGCAAAAATGGTTTCATATTTCATTTCTTGTTTTGGATTAAAATAATTCAAGCAAATGAAAGTTATGAGCATTTAACTTCATTTTTTGTTACAGAATCTTCCTGTATACATGTGATTTTACATCTTTATTTTTTGCACTGTTTGCTGGTGCCACAGCTGCAAGTAGCTTTATTATTGAACATAATTCCAGCAACAATTTGTACTTACATCACATAGTGTGTGTGTATATATATATGTGTACATATATATATATGTGTACATATATATATATGTGTACATATATATATATATATGTGTACATATATATATATATATATATGTATATATATATATATATGTGTACATATATATATATATATGTGTACATATATATATATATATGTGTACATATATATATATATATATATATATTCTGAAACATCGTTTTTTGTCTTTTGCCTGATGGAGAATGTAATAAACCTTAGTGCACTGTCTAGCAATCTTGTTTGCCATATTGTTCAACTGATGTTTCCTCTTACCCTTTGAGGTTCCTTGTTTTCTGGATTTACGGTTCCATGCTTTAATTATTCATCAAGCTTTCCATCCTTGATAATGATGTTAAAAAGAATTTGATAGCAAGGGACATTTATTTTACTCTTTGTACCTGTTGTGACTGCATTTGCTGCAGGACCCCGAAAGAAATAACTGCCCCTGACTCTTCCTGTCAAGAAAGAAGTCACGGTACCTATGATGTTTTCAGTGAGACACAAACAGAGTCACAGGTCTGGAATTTGTCCATCCTTGTTTTCCTTTTTCAAAAGTGGTTATCCATATTTCACAAACGTTACTTTTGTCTGTAGGTTGTTGGTTACGAAGAAGATCTATCAGGAAGGCAGAAAATAATTGATAGAGTTCGATCGCAAAGCTCGACTCCAGCTCCAGATGGATTAAATCAATTTTAGTATGCCTTCTGGAGTCGTGAGCATAATTGGGTGCACCCTTTAATAATCTCATCTCTCCAGATTCAGAAGAAATGTTTATGTACTAAAGGAGTTACTGCAATGTGGCATTTCATGTTCATCAATCTCAAAGAGATGTTCATTCTTGTTTCTACTCATGCATAAAAATCTCAGGTTCTAGATAAGTGCAGATCAAAGTTTACATGGCGTTCCATACATTGCAGTAACGAAGCTTGTATAATGCTGTAAACATCTTTTCAGGTCATATCAATTCAAGCTGTTATCTGAAGAACCAAATCATGTACATTTATTTCTACAATGTGAAAAACTAATCTCACGTGGTGATATTGGGTCGCTTTTGATCAACTGGGTTTGACGCAGCCAAATGGTGGAAATTTAAACTGCATGTAAATGGAAGCATATGATAGTGCTATTCTCTTTTGTGGATATTGGAATTTGATTGTGGCCCCTCAAAATCCTACTGGGATGTGTGAGACCAGCAACTATGGGCGAGAAAGTGAGGCGATTCAGATATCTCGACTTAATTGTGCTTTCTTTTTTCAACAATATGGAGTTGGAGTTTTGAGTGAGCTGAAGTTTTCATCTATAGTGCCAGTGAATTATCGTTATTCTGTTGTTATAAATATAAAACAAAACATAGCTAAACAAATATCCTTTCAATGTAAAATCTATTTTTTTAAACCAAAAATACGAGTGCTATAAAAATATCTGGCATATCTTAAATCCAAGCATTCCCCTCCATATCTGAGGAGATGAAATTTGACAAAATATTTGGCAGGCCTGAAGTCTGACATGACAAGCAATCCAATTGACTGTTGTATTAGGCTTCCGATACACACGATTAATTAAAATTTTCCCAAAGAAGGTCAACAACACATGAAAATGTTGAGCTCTTACCGAGGAGGAGGCTTAATCCGATTCAGCACCACAACAAGATTTGCGTCGTCACTGAAAAATGTAAAATCTACTTGATTTAGATCCAAAAGAACATACAGATTTTGTTAGAAATGTGCTACAGCTATCTCCGACTTGAATCCGAACTTAATTCATGTGAGCGGCTGACAATTAGATTCAAAATTTCCTATTATTTTATTAGGTCCGTCACTCGTTTCCCTTTGTCGGGGTCATATGACAACCGGGGGAGACTAACTAATCCTGGCCGTTTATGCCGACCAAATCAACAGTGCCCGAATCTCCAACAGCTAAAACCTCAGTTGATCCGCTATCCTCCGTCATCGCCGCTCTTTTTCTCTGGAAAGGCGACCGGAATATTTGAGAGTGAACTAAAATCGATCGACGCAATATCCAACCCTAAGCTCCGATTTCTCTCCCATGGCTGCCGGCTTCCCTCTCCCTTCCTACCCGCTCCTTTCTCTCCAATTGTTCCCATCTAAACCTTCTCTCTTCACCCACCCCTGTCTCGTCCGTTCTCCCTCTCGTCATCCCGGGAAGCGGCGATTCCTCGTGTCTCCGTCTCTTTCTTCCGCTTCCGTCGCAAGCCCTTCGCCCAAGCCCCTCGTGGGCTCGCTAAAGGTGCGTTCTGTGATTGATCCCACATGGTTTGGCTGTAGCTGGGTGACGCTGACCTCTTTGGTTTCAGGAGAAGGTGGGCCATTTGAAGGGCACCAAGTGGAGGGATCTCTGGAGCCTGAACAGCTGGGTCGTCCGAGATTACTACCGGCTCGTTACCTTTGTCAATGCTCTTGAGCCCCAGATGCTGAATCTGTCTGACGAACAGGTTGGCTGTTTCTTTATGTTTTATAAGAAGAATATGTATAAAACATGATAGAATCAAAAAATAATGGAAGGATACGGTGGAACTGGCAAAATGATAAAATTTTGATTCATTTTATGTAGTTGTTTCATTGAATTTTATTGTTTTCAGCTCAGAGGGAAGACTGCCGAATTCCGCCAACGGTTGAGCCAAGGAGAAACTCTAGCTGATATCCAAGCGGGTTGGATGTTCCCACAAATTCTGTCATCATTTCATCATCTCTTTTGTTGGTCTTGATGGATTCTTGTTTGTAATTTCTTGATTTTATCTTATAACTGTTTAAAATTCCCATCTTCAATTTTATCGTGGAATTTTTGTGGTTTCCTGCAGAGGCATTTGCTGTTGTTCGGGAAGCTGCCAGAAGGAAGCTTGTCATGCGTCATTTTGATGTTCAGGTATCTAGTCATTGTAGCTTACTCTTTCTTTTTGTTTAAAAGTAAAGGTTTGGAGAGCTAAATGTGGGAGAATTCTTAAAGTTTTCCAATCCAATTCTTACACTGCAATTAGATTATTGGTGGAGCAGTGCTCCATGATGGGTGTATAGCAGAGATGAAGACTGGTGAAGGAAAAACACTCGTATCCACACTTGCTGCTTATTTGAATGCACTCACAGGAAATGGAGTTCACGGTATGATTAGTAGCTATTGTTGCAGCTGATGAAATTTATATGCATGTTTGTAGCAAAGCTCAACTCTTGAAACATTCAAATTTGTTCATCTCCCATGCTTTTCATGCTTGAATGAAGATGCAACATGAGATTTTTTTGATATTCGACATGGCACTTTAAGTTGTCTAAGACTCTAAGATGGAAATTTTAGTCTATTTTGACGCACTATGCCAAAAATGTATTAACTAGCCTCTTATAGAGTAATTAACATTAATAATTCAAGTTGTCCTGTAGTTTCTTCCTATTTATATAGTTTCCATATTTTTTAATAAACAAAATGTATTTTGTTATTATACTCTGCAGAAGACAAAGCCACCTTGATCCATATAATTACACTTTGCTTTCATCTCTCAACATTTGCAAATTGTTGTACCTTTTTATGTTTGAAGGTTTAACCTTTAGACTTTTTGCCATCTTATTCTCATAATAGTTGTTTCGCATTTTCACATTTGTTATAAGATAAGCAAGCATATATATAAATTCGAGGGCAACAAAAATGACAACCAAGCAAGGTTTATAATTTCAGGTGGACCCGGTACATACCAGGTGGTATTTGTCAGTCCAAGCTTGAACCAATATGTGGACATGGGCTTTTTGCATGGTCCGGTCTAGTTTATCTTTTCTAAGGTGGTGACAAGATTTAGGATTTCTTGCTTTCATAGGCTCACACAAAAAAGTTGCAAGACTTTCTGCTCATGTTTCACTTCGTAGCTTGCTTGCTATATCGGTCCATCCACCACTTGGTGCTTGCCATCCTCTGGGTACTTTGGCCTTCTCTTTCTCTTCCTTTCCTCCCCATCCTCCTTTGGTTTTCCTTCACCTTCTCCTCCTCCTCCCCCCCACTTAGTTCTATGACATGCACTAGTGTACCATGTGTCAGTGTACTGATATGAATCAGACCTATACCCGTCCAGCCAGGGACCTATACGAGTCTAGTACCCAAGACTTTGAATATTGCACCCATTGTCCAAGCTTAAGTTATATCTAGATGAGTCCTTCAATGTCTCAAAGCAACACTAGAAGCAGTTGTTGGAAAATTTTCAAATAGAACATGCCTGCATAATTTTTTATATGGCCATTTTTATAATTGTATGTGCCTACTGTTTATCTTGAAATTCAACTTTTCTTTTAATTTTCCTGTGTCCACAGTGGTGACTGTTAATGACTACTTGGCCCAGCGGGATGCTGAGTGGATGGGCAGCATTCATCGTTTCCTTGGCCTTTCTGTGGGTCTTATACAAGTATCTTCCTTATTCTAAGTGTTTGACCTTAGTTTGATGTCTGTCTAGTATATGTTATGCATAATTGGATGTTTGACATTACAAATCTGAAAAATTAAAAAAAACCTCTGTATTTTTGTTGCAAATACCTGTAGGGGGGCATGAAGGCTGATGAGAGGAGATCCAACTACCGTTGTGACATTACGTACACTAATAATTCGGTAAAGCACTGATCACAGGGTTTATGGTATTACTTATAGCTTGTTATATGTTATTTCCAGGACGAGATGGTTGTCACTGTTTTTGCCACCTACATCACCACTGTTCAAGGATTTTAATTTCGAATGATATGGCCCATATCGAGCGGTACCGTTGATCTAGCCCCGTGTCATCTGATACGGGGGTGTATTGGGCGGTAACGGTCGATATTTCAACTGTTACCGCCTGAAATAGGTCGGTAACGGTCGATTTCGACCATCGCCGCTCGCTCCCAGGCAGTATCAGTTTGGCTGCAGCAAGAGAAGAAGAAGCATCGAGGGAGAAGGCACTCTAAAAACAAGGAGAATCGGGAGAACCTCGACGCTTCCTGATTCGGCGTTGCCCTCCCTCGACGATCTCGATCTAGGAGGTAATGGAGAGGCAGTGGCTCGGCTTCTTCTTCGCCGAAGGTCGGAGATGCCTGCGTCCTTCGCCAACGGCCGAAGATGACTGTGGCCTTCGACGTCTTCGTCGAGCGCTGTAGAAGAGGAGAAGGTGGTCTTCTCCTCGTTTGACGTGACGAGGAGAAAAAAGGGAGGCAATGTTGCCGAGGCAGTGTACGCCTTCTTTTTCTTGATTCGGCGTTGCCCTCCCTCGACGATCTTGATCTAGGAGGTAATGGAGAGGCAGTGGCTCGGCTTCTTCTTCGCCGAAGGTCGAAGATGCCTGCGTCCTTCACCGACGGCCGAAGATGTCTGTGGCCTTCGACGTCTTCGTCGAGCGCTGCAGAAGAGGAGAAGGTGGTCTTCTCCTCGTCTGACTTGACGAGGAGAAAAAAAGGAGGCGATGTTGTCGAGGCAGCGTACCGGTATGCCTGTATGGTACCGAGCAAAGCTCGATACGTTGGTACGATACGAAATTAAGAACCTTGCCACTGTTCATTCACTTTGTTTCATATAGAACTTAGAATTTGGCAGATTCTACTTGCAGCAACTAAATATCATTAATTCAACTTCTCTGCAACAAATTGTGGTGTTTGACTAATCTTGCATTTTTATTTTTAACTTGCAATGGTTAGATGTTTGTCAGGAACTAGGCTTTGACTATCTCCGTGACAATCTGTCGGGAAATAAAAGGCAACTTGTTATGAGATGGTATGTTTATTTTATAATTCTTGTTCTTTTATTCATGATAGCAACTAATCTCTTATGTAAAGCAGGCCAAGGCCATTTCATTACGCGATTGTTGATGAAGTTGATTCTGTCCTTATTGATGAAGGAAGAAACCCATTATTGATCAGTGGTGAGGTAATTACTTCAATCTCTATTTCATGTTTATTTGATATTTCAGTTTCAATACTAAAGTGATTTGAATTTAAAATGTCAATTTATTGTGTTTTGCTGTTAGGATAGGAAAGATGCTGCGAGATATCCAGTCGCTGCTAAAGTTGTTGAGCTGCTTGAACGAGGCATTGTATGTTCACTATATTTGCTAGTTTGCCAACTGAACCTTGCCATGATGGAATTGCGTTTTTGCTGCAGCATTACAATGTTGAGTTAAAAGACAATTCTGTGGATTTGACCGAAGAAGGAGTTGCTCTCATGGAGATGGTTCTTGAAACAAATGACTTGTGGGATGAAAAGGATCCATGGGCAAGGTGTCTTTCATAATGATTCCTTATATTCTTTTTGGACTTCTATATCCTATTACATTTAGTGCAACCGTACTTTACGACGTTGACAATTTTTTTTACTTTAATTCTTTTGAAATGTAGTTTAAAGACTGTAATGTCTTGCACAAGTCTCTTTATGTTCATGAAAACATTGATATGGACATATCTAGTTTCATATTTTGGTTAATTAAAGAAATGCTTACTCTTTATGTTCTTTCAGTTGGTACCTTATTGTATAACATAATCTAATTTTGTAGATTTCTAATGAATGCTTTGAAGGCTAAGGAATTTTACCGCAGAGATGTGCAATACATTGTCAGGGATGGGAAAGCATTGATAATAAATGAGGTATTACTTACTTTTGTGATATTATGATATATTTAAACTCTAACTGTTTTTTTTAATGCCTAATACAGTTATTTGTTTGAAACACTTGCTTCATTCAGAATTTGTTATAATACATATCAAAATGTTATTTGCTCGAGGTTATTGCTGGCTTTAGCTAAAATACTTTTTCTTCTAACAAAATCCTGAAGTGCTTTTTTTCATTGCAAACAATTGAACATCAACTACTCCTCTTCTTCCTTTTTCCTCCTCCTTTTCCTCCACTGTTTACTTTTCTTCCTTCTTCCTCCTCCACCGTTTCCTCTTCTTCCTTCTTCCTCCACTATCTCCCCTTCTTCCTTCCTCTTCTTTCCTTTTCCACATCCTCTTCCTCCTCCGCCTTCTTCTTTTCTTTCCTCCTCTTCCACCACCATGCCTTCCTCTTCAACTTTGTCTTTGAAACATGGTATGTACTGGTGTACAATGTATTGGTACACTGATACTTACAGGTGGGCAAACTGGTACATACTGGTCTGGTACGTGATACAACATTCATTGGTAATAGATTATCAAGGGACGTGAAATTAGTATAGAAATTTAAATTTATTATTTATTTATTTTACTTTTGGTGGATAAGCATACCATAGAGGATCCTCAATGTCCAGTTTCAATAATGATCTAAATGCAAAATCCATG
This sequence comes from Musa itinerans, assembly GCA_001649415.1. Taxonomy (NCBI): domain Eukaryota; kingdom Viridiplantae; phylum Streptophyta; class Magnoliopsida; order Zingiberales; family Musaceae; genus Musa; species Musa itinerans. The sequence continues at coordinate 416,492 of LVTN01000169.1, forward strand.
CTTGCTTTCTAGTGTTCTGTCTGATTGTCATATTCATGTCAACTATAAGGGCAGTTAATGTTTTTTTATAAATAAATCAAACAAAATGCTCCAGCTTACAGGGCGAGTTGAAGAAAAAAGGCGATGGTCTGATGGCATTCATCAAGCAGTAGAGGCAAAAGAAGGCCTGAAAATTCAGGTATCTTTTAATTTCTAAATCTTTGCACATGAAAAAAAGGAAAAGAACTGTGTGATAATGGTCTCTGTGGTTTAACTGATAGTATCACTAAGTAACTCGTTCTGGTCATTTCAGGCTGATTCGGTTGTTGTGGCCCAGATAACATATCAATCACTCTTTAAGCTTTATCCTAAGCTTTCAGGGATGACGGGGACTGCTAAGACTGAAGTATGGGCTATGTTATGCTTGTTATAAATTAAAGACTTTCATGGATACATTTATAAACTAATTTCTGCTGTTGGCATCTGCAGGAGAAAGAATTCTTGAAAATGTTTCAAATGCCTGTTGTTGAAGTCCCCACAAATTTACCAAATATTCGAATTGACTTACCTATTCAAGCATTTGCAGTAAGGCTTCGAAGAAGATTTAATGATTTTATTTTGTTTGCTGATCGTCATGACAGAAAAAAGTTCATTATATGGTATGGTCTCATTTGGTCACAGACTGTACGTGGGAAATGGGAATATGTGCGGGAAGAAGTTGAGTCAATGTTTCAATTGGGTCGTCCTGTTTTAGTTGGAACGACAAGGTAAAAACTTCGAATTACAATCTCTGATATTCATAGGTGGTGCAGTGTTCAGTTTATCTGGTTTCAGAAGTACCAGCTTCTCAAGAAAAGGAAATGGCGAAAGCATCTTGTCAAATACATATAGCTTTAGAAAAATGTGGCCTTAGTCAATGAATATATTTATAAAATGGTTACTTTTGTCTTGTTAAAGGCTTACTTTTGATGTACTGTCTAGTTTTGATTATTGTGCAGTAAAAGTTTTCATACCTGAAAGGCAACTGTAAAATGCACATGGTTTGTCGTCACTACTTGTTTTAATGGATCCAACTCAGTGGCCTCATTTGTTTTATCCCTTATTAGTGAAATTGTGGTATGTGCTAATCCCAAACATTAAGTAATTGTTGATTCCATGGCATGTTTTTGTTACTATAAGGATTCAGAATGTGATGAAATTATACTATATGTTTTGCTATATATAGTTTTAAGAGTGCTAAAAACCTTAATCAGTATCATGTAACACTGAGATCGTAAATTACTTTTTATGTACTGTCTAGTTTTGATTATTGTGTAGTAAAAGTTGTCTTCATACCTTTAAGGTAACTGTAAAATGCACACTGTTTGTGGTCACTACTTATTTTAATGGATCCATCTCAGTGGCCTCATTAATTTTATCCCTTGCTAGTGAAATTGTGGCATGTGCTAATCCCAAACATTAAGTATTGGTTGATTCCATGACATGTTTTTGTTAATATAAGCATTTAGAATGTGATGAAATTATACTATTTGTTTTGCTATATAAAGTTTTAAGAGTGCTAAAAATCTTAATCAGTATCATGAGTCAGTAGATATGGAAAATTTTCAATTACATTTAATACAACAGGAGACATTTCTTGAGGTAACATTCAATCATATGCTGAGCTGCAAGGTTTTAGATCAGTCTGGTACCAGTTTTGATAAACTACTGGACTGGTATGGTACTAATGTACGATCTGTACTACTGGTGCCAACCAAAAAATAATAACACTTCAATACCCAATCGTACTGGACCATATGGTTGTTAGACTAGTAAATGTCGATTGTTACACATTGTATCAACTTGTTGTGTTATGAGGGGCGAAATTTCTAGCCATTCTCATATTTTGAAGGATGCTGTTGGTTTTCCTATGTGTGCCTTGGTAGATCTGCCAATTTTTGTGTCATTTGGAGAGTCACCCAATGGATTTAAGCCCTTCCTAAGTAGTCAAATAGATGTGCAAATATTATCAGGTTTTTACTGCACTATTTAAATTTTGGCCTTTCAGTGACAAGTACACCTATCTACAGTGTTTGAATCCTTATATTGTTCAAGCTTTTTGGAATGCATATATAAAAGAAAGCTTAGTACAAAATATATGTCAAATGAACAAAACACTTTGAAGTTATGGAGTTCAGAATGTTGGTTAGAAACCACTGTAGGGGGAGAGCTACCCAGCTGTTGAGTACTAATGATCGAATAGGGGTACTCAGGTAATAGCCATTTTATTTCGAAGAACTTACTTTTGGAAGAAGCCAATGGTGAAGCAGTATACATGCAGGCAAGGTCGAACTTATGATTGGTTTGAGATGTTCTTGTGTATTTGGTCCTCAATGCATTATGATTTATTATGTGCAATTAATTTGTAGATTAATTGTTTATTAAGGAGTTGTATTTTTTATTATTGTTTTTATGTTTCCCAAATAAAGGAGTTGTTATTAACAACAACTTATGTGGCATATTCTATTTTTTCAGCGTTGAGAATTCTGAATATTTATCTGATCTTCTCAAAGCCCGAAATATTCCTCATAATGTCCTCAATGCAAGGCCAAAGGTGTTTCTACATTTTTTGGATCTATCATAGTCATATTCTTTAGATATTTCATCTTAAATACATTATAGCAGATTTTTTCTGCTTGTTCTTGTGCTTGATGTTATAATCTGTGTCTATAATTGTTCTCCAGTATGCCGCACGGGAGGCTGAAATTGTTGCCCAAGCTGGTAGAAAATATGCAATTACGATATCTACTAACATGGCAGGCAGGGGCACTGATATCATTCTTGGTGGTAACCCAAAGGTCTGCTCATGATTCGTCTCCAATGTGCATATCCTTCTCAAATCTTACCTTACAAATTATAGCTCAAAATTATGGACTGAAGGCTGATAATCCATTTGGAACAATAGGACATATGGTTGTCTGTTGTCTTTATTTATTGTAGTCATCATCTGTTATGCAATGCTGCATAAGTATCTCATCTGTTGATAAGTATTACTAGATGCTTATTATTGTCTTGGAAGTACTTAAATTTTATGCTTTATATGTGAGTACTTTTTTTCTGTCTCAAGATGCTTGCGAAAAAAATAATAGAGGATAACTTACTGCCTTTTATGGCACAAGAGGCTCCAGATGTTGAAAATGATGGGGTGCGAATTTCTCAAAAGGTGATTACTAAGTCCTCTTTACCATACAAGTTGCCTATATACATGTTTGTTTTTATGTGCAAATATTTCTTATTTCTAAAACTTTTGGAAATGTTACACAGGGTTTATCAAAGATAAAAATAGGACCCTCATCTTTAGCATTGGTTGCGAAGGCTGCACTTATAGGTAAGTATTTGGATTTATTTGTGTCACACTCATTGATGATAGTATGTTTATCTTGCATATATTTGTATATTTATCTTCCTGAGATTGTCTTGTAGCAAAACATGTGTGCAAAAGCAAGCAAAATGATTGGTCATATGGGAAGGCAAAATCTGTTATCGCTGAGTCCATACAAATGAGTCAATCACTTGGAATGGAAGAGCTAGATAATCAATTGGAAGAAGATTCAGAGATTTATCCCCTCAGTACTGCAGTAGCACTTGCTTACCTCGGTGTCTTGAAGGACTGTGAAACACATTGTTTTAATGAAGGGGTTGAAGTGAAAATGTTGGGTGGGCTCCATGTGATTGGGACATCATTGCATGAGTCTCGCCGAATAGATAATCAAGTAAGTTGCTCTGATCTCATAATCACTAAAGAAGCTAATTATATGTATTAAATGCTACTTATTAGTTAATTTCTGTAGCATCCTTTTGTTTCAGATTGTTATAATGGTACTGATGGAATAAGGAATTTTGAATAACATGCTTATTAGTTAATTGCTGTAACATCCTTCTGCTTCTCCTCGTCCTCTACCACCACCTCTTCCTCATCTTCTTCTTCTCTTCCACCACCTCCTATTCTTCTTCTTCTTCTTCTTCTTCTTCTCCTCTGCCACCTCCGCTATATCTTCTGCTTCTCCTCCATCACATCCTCTTCTCCTCCCTATCCTTGTTCTCTTCCTCGCTTGTCCACTTCCTACTCATCCTTGTAGCCATCGCCATCTCATCTGCATCATGACCGCCTTCTATCACATCACCTCCTCCTTGCCTATCTTCTCTCTTTGATTTTTTGGTATGATGACTATCAACTCATATTGAATATCATTATATCAACTCGTGTTAGTACTGTACTGATCCAGCCGTCGACTGATTTGGCATCGGATTGGAATCTTAATCCATGGTCTTGACTTAGCAAGTAGGAATTTTTCTTAGCTTATATTAGATCCTTAAATCTGCAGTCCAAGTTTTTTTATTATCTACTTATTTTATTTTTTTTATTTGCTAAATTTGTTTGCTGCCAAAAGTTTTGACAACTTTGTAGTTTTTTTGTTTCTTCTACTTCAGCCCTAAACCTTGGTATCAAGGTTTTAAATATTGGTCAGACTGGTTTGTATCGGTAGATATTTACCGGTCCGACCAATTACTGATAATAGAAATCCATAGCTCGATACAGCTACATATCAGTTATTTTTTATTTAATTATATCAGGTAATATGGGCCAGTTTAATGCATTGGTACCTTAACAGTCAATAGGTTACCGAAACCTTTTCGACCAAGGTATACATCTTGTTTGATATTACATCTTTGACTTCAAATTTTTTTTTGAATACCATGTGTAATGATGCTTGGTGACTATCATTGCTAGGAGTCTTAAACTAGTTGAAATTCTAAACACCAACTTGTCCATTTGTTGACCAAGGTTATTAACTTCCTCAATCCCATAAAAATCATTCTGTGCTTCCTGTCATCATGAATTTTATAATTTTCCAGTTTAGCCATCATATTCGATCATAGTGGCCTACTCAAAGCATTTGATTGCTATGTAGGGAATCTTTGATGATAAATTATCCTTGGTGTTAAATATGAGTTCCATGTATTGTTTTAATGGATTTGCATTTGAGAACTGTTTCAATATGTGCCACGTTTGCAGCTTGAGGAATCGTATCTTCTCTAAAAGCTTAGAAGTGATACAAGATGTGCTTCCAAAACCTTAAGATTTGCATAAGCTACCAAGGTGAGCTGTAAAAGAGTTGAAATATGAGTGTTATGTGGTCAGCAACAGATAAATTTATTCTTAAGAAAGAGTTGAAAACCAAAATTAGAGCGTTCATTGTTGCTTCTGTCTCACAAAGTGGTGAAGGGCAGGGTCTGCAATACCGAATTGTACCGCCCGGTATGGGCGGTATGTATTGGTCCGACAGGCTACCGGTATGCGGACTGCCCGCTATCGGTCCGAACTGTAGCAGTGCACAAACACTGTAGCAGTAGTGGTGCACTGTAGCGGTGCACCTGGGTGTACCGCTCGGTATACCGTACCGTACCATACCTATCTCACAAAGTGGTGAAGGGCAGGGTCTGCAATACCGAATTGTACCGCCCGGTACGGGCGGTATGTATTGGTCCGATAGGCTACCGATATGCAGACCGCCCGCTATCGGTCCGAATTGTAGCAGTGCACAAAGACTGTAGCAGTAGTGGTGCACTGTAGTGGTGCACCTGGGTGTACCGCTTGGTATACCGTACCGTACCATATCGAGCCCAAGTCGAAATATTGGTACGGTACGGTATTGCGAACCTCGGTGAAGGGGATAGAACTAATAGCACAATACATGTGGTCTTGTAAGTTGAGAAAATAATTTGGCAGGAGAAGCTTTCAACATATTATGGGAAGAACAAATGATTTTCTAAGAGCATGAAAAGCATGCCAAAGACAACATTGAAGAGACATCAGATGCCAAAGTAAACCACTGAAAAAATAAATCTTAATTTTAGTTGCTGGAGTTGCTGAAATTCAGGATCTGCCAAGTCAAATCAGTTATAGGCATATAAATTGTGGATAAAATAATGGGTGATTGTGCTATATTTGCATCACAAAGTTAGAAGAGGACACTAAATAGTTCTATTACTTAAATTTGGTCACATCTTCACTTTTTTTTTTAAATTTCGGGCACAAATCATGCAGTAGTTCCTAGATCTGTCAGGTCAGAAAGGAAGTGAGAAGAGTTTTAAGCCTGATTGTGTGGAGGCTTCAAATGCCTATAACCATGACGTCAGGCTCAAGGATTTTGCTAGTTAGCACAAACCAAAAATTGGCCTGGCATGCATCAGCACAAGCACATATTGGCATGACTTTCATGTCCCTAACATTGCTGAATGGTATGACAACTTTAATTTGGTCCTTATTAAGGTTTCAAATACCGGTTGGATTGGTAAATATTAATTAGTATTTATTGAACCTACCAAGCACTAGCACAGACCATTTGGCTTGGTACCATTCAGTATTGTACTGCAATTTTGTTCCATCAAAAGAAAACATAGAATAGTTAAACATTTAATTAAAATCATGCATGGAAGGATTTTTTTTAATTTTGTATTTGGCAAGTCAAGTCATAGACTAGTTATAAACAAGGATTGAAATACCGTACCGTACCGATGTTTCGAGCTTGGCTCGGTATGGTACGGTACCATGTACCGAGCGGTACATCAGGGCGTACCGAGTGGTACACATAATTTAGGTGTAAAATCCTCCGAAAATACCTGAAAAAGAAGAAGTTAGGATAGGGTTTTTAAGTTAGAAATAAATATAGTAATAGTATAAGTTTAGCAAAATCAATGTAAGTTAGGTAAGAATAGTATCACATATCTTTTTCGAGCTTTGAGGAATAGCCTTATGCAAGGTTTGTATTTCAGTCCGTTACGGATTGTCCTTATGTAAATATTGAAATATCTACAGAAAAATCATTTGAATTGTTAAATTATTTTGTTACAATATAAACTCTAAAATTCAAATGAATTAAATAATCACATTTGTAGATATATCTTATTGCTGATTTTACCATCAGAACGAACGACAGGCCTCCACGGGTGGTGGATCGGGGTCCTCGATCCTATACATCTGCATATCAATATGATATGTTTGTTGGACCCAATCATGAAATTGATCCCACGACATAGTATATTGATACATCGTATGCCATTGATGCATCAATGTGATGATGATCGTAGGCTGATCGTCATGAATCATATTTGTTTGAGATAGCTCCCGAGGCATATATTGGTGAATGTCAGAGTTTCTACTTTCGCTACTGTTCTGCTGCTCTGTATCATACTGTTGCTCAGAGAAGGATGACCAACTATCACCATACTGGCTCTGTATCGTAAGATCGATCATCATAATATTGCTCGGAGAAGTATGAACAACTATCACCGTATTGTTGTTGGCCATAAAATTCTCCTTAATACAACGGCTATAAATACGATGAGCTTCTCTCTATGTCTACGTCGTGTAGGCTATGTCACATCTGCTCAAAATCATCTATTGGCTTCCCCTTCCCCTTTCGTGCATAAACTTGACTAGTACCTTGTCGAGTTCCATAATCTGAATCTTGGGTGGCATGTGTAAAATATTGCTCCTCGGTCTATGCACCACCCTCAAGTTGTGTAGACGAGACCAACGACTGCTCGACATTGCTGGCATCATCCGTCGAGGCACTGCTATCCGTGTTGCTATCATGTCTCTGGACCGAGTTGCTGAATGTGATTGTGAATGTGTCTCGTTGTCCGACTCGATTCTTTCCAACGATACGACTGATGCTATTGCCTTCCCCTTTGCCTTTGCATGCTGGGCGGACGACTGTGACCGTTGGGTGTTTGTAGTTCCTCGAGCAGTTTGACTCGATGTTGTTTGACTCTGTCACGTTGTGATCGAGGGGTATTTTCAACTTGTTGGGGTTGTGTTTCTTCTTCTTCTATTGTCTCGGTGATAGAACGCGAAGGACGCTGAGGATCTCCTCCCTCATTAATTAGAGGATCATCTTGGTTCTCTACTGCTTAAACCCAATCTAACATCAGCTTTGAATCTTTCTTATCCAGCTCAGCACATCGCAATCTTAGTCGTATGTTATAATGGACATACCAGTTTCTCTAACCGTCTATAGGAGAGTTTGTTGCGAACCTTCGTGTGAATCAATGCAAACGTTGACCAATTACGTTCGCAACCACTAGATGTCGTCTGTGAAAGTACACAAATGTCAACCTTCCTTAAATGTGGTGCATCCCCTCCAAATTGTAGCCACCACTCGACTGCAAAAAGATATAAATAAGATTTTGTTATAATAACAAATAATTAACATTAAATATAATTGATAATTAATATGTGTAACTTTTCCTCACCAAGATCCATAGTGTAACGACACGATACAGCTACAACGTCGGAGAATGAACCAGTTGTTTCTCGAAATAATCGATCCTCCATAAGAGCATTGGCTGCATCAGTAGTGTTTGGCAAGAGCCGATATATAACATTTCGTAGTATCGTTAGTAAAGCATACCAATATTGAATTGCTGGGTTTAGATAATATGTTGTAAGATATAATATTTTTAGTATGATTTTTTATTGTCTAAAAAATAATAAATTAAATTATTCTGAATATGAATTTACCTGCATTATAGATATTTTGATCCATATGAACTTTGGTTCGACGATCAATGATCCGTATGTATTGGTTGGCCTTAAAATCATCTTTGAATGTTTTCCTGACCTCCTCTCTTGTTGAAATTAGCATATATTTAAGATACAACATCTATGGACGCTTATCCATATCGACCTTACGAAGAACAATATAAAGTGGATCATACAACATCTATGATCCGTATGTTGTCCATATCGACGCTTGTCCACACCTTTTATGATTTCTGCCGTGGTCTTCCAAAATCTAGAGGAAAGAATGAACTTTTCTATCTTCTTTCAATCGCTCAATCTCGAATATCTGGAATCAGATCACTCTTGTGAGGTGACCATTGCCTTCAAGCCATGTCTTTTTTGCTGTAATGACTTTAATGCAATAAAATT
>LVTN01000169.1:437662-449991 GCA_001649415.1 Musa itinerans
ATATACATATATATATACATATATATATATACATACATATATATACATATATATATGTATATACATATATATATGGTATTGATGCTACTGGCACACCTTTTCGAGACATTTGTTTGTGTTTCAACTAACGCTCATCTGTGTTCAATGTATTCACTCTCCTGTTTAGTTCTGTGAATGCCACTATAGCACATTGTATAATAGGGTGCAGCAATGTAACAGTAAAACTCGATGTCTTATTCATTTTATTTATTACCTTTAGTACCATGGTTATACAATGTTATGATGATACTTCCGAAGTGCTATATTAGTATAGTGCTTATTTGTTTTTCTATTTTAGTAAGGAGAATGTTCAGAAACCTTTTTTCAAAGCTTGAGATATAATATTTGAATATTTTCCAAAGATATAATAATAAGCAGATTTTGTCATTTGTTTCATAACTTCCTTGTGCATCATCATCGTTGCTGGATTTTTAGGATTTCTCATATTGCTGATTTCAATTCAAAGAGACTGTTTGTGCATTATCTTTCTATGACTGTAGCATCAACCAAGAAAATGTATACAAACCTCACTGGCACCCTCTTAACAGTCTCTTTACCAACCTTACGTTGACATGAAAATTTTGAAGTCACTAAATTGATCAAGAAAATGGCATTGATTGACATTCCTGCTTCTTTGGCAAATCTAGAAATCAACTTTCTGTATGGTTTCATTTTCTTTTTTTTGTTATTAGATGCATCTTGATCCCAACAGTGTCCAAATGATTGCACCCTGCCTTCTGTATGGATGCTCCAGACAGTTATGAGTATGATCTGTTTGTTTTGCATGTCTCTGGGGCTTTGCTTTTACATCCACTAGGTACAGCCAATTTTTCGGTGTCCAAGCATTAGCTATTTACCAAAACTCTTCTTCAGTAAGGGCTGTTGGAAACTGTGTTGCTTCCTTCCTGTTTCATTTACTTTCTGTTTGAGATCAAGCTATGTTGTCCCTCATGTTTTCTCTACTTTCTGTTATACAAAGATGCATAGCAATATGTTTGTTTTTTCTTTATTTTTCAAAAGAAAAGATGTCAATAGACATCCATATCTATTTTTCATTAATAATTTGTGATAAATTATATAAAAGAACCCCACTGTGGAAGAAAAGTACACAGTGTCAAATTGAGGGTGGGTTTGTAACACTGTAAGGTTGTTCCTTTGCAATTAGGTGATTAAGGTGTGGTCTCAGAAACATCATCCTTGCTTGCCTGGGTAAGGTTGCATAAATTTAGGTTCCTTGTGCATCAGGTTGTTCTTTGTTTTACTAGTATGCCAAATAAATCGGAAAATAAAAAACGGAAGTATAAAAAAAGCAGAGCAGGGGAAACAGTTTCTCATACTGTATGAGGCAACAAGGAATAGGAATACCACATGTACCACATGCCATATAGGAAGGTCACATAAATTATAAAAGACACTTTTGGAGGCTTTGGATGGGGGGGATTCATGATTGCAGAAGGTAGATTTCTGATCGACATAAACTGCCAGAGCTTTCTGGTCATCTGAATTGAAGATTCTACTGTTTTTCCATAAAAAATCTTTTGAGCACAGGCTAAAAAATGAAAAGATAACATGGAAAAAAAAAATGATCAAGGAAGCTGTGTCAAAAACTTATTATCTCCAACTTATGGAGGAAGGACTCAATTCTTTGCTGTTTAGAATTGGAATTCTTTCATTATTATCTCCAACTTATTGATGCAAGAATGTCCAACCAGTAGAGAATTATGCAATATAGGTTAATCCTGTATTGTGCTTGTTAGTCAGAGACCTTTTTTGGCTTTCAGATTGTCAACACTTCTATTCACATAGTTTTTTCTTTTTAAAAAATTTGAAGATTCCATTGGCTGAGAATTTTCATTTTTTTTGCCTCAGATCAAACATATCCCAACTCTTATTTTAAAATCTAATTTTGAACTTGTGTTTTCCTCTTGATTGTCAATTAGCCCATCAAGGGGCTTTAAAAGCTTAAATTCCTTGTAGATACATGCAAGCAGTTGTTGATGAAATTGTCCTTGAAAATGCTGATCCGGAAAAGGTATTGCAACCTAATCACTAAATGAATCTTAGTTATCTGTAGAATTTTGATATATCTGTTCTAAGTGCCTTCTTCCTCTTGTAAAGCATCCTAGTAATTGGAGTTTGCAGAAACTCATGGATGAATATATTCAGATTGGCGGAAACATATTGGCCGGTATTGCAACAAAGTATCTGGGTTTTACTTCAAAACTAATGCCGCATGGAAGTTTTTGACAAAAGAAATATTTGGAATTTGCAGAATCATTTGCAGAGGTCAGGGAAGAGGAACTACTGATGTCCCTTGAGAAAATTCATGGGTTATGTATAATGGAGGTGGAAATTTTCTCTCTTCCAAACTTGCCTATACCTCCAAACACATTCAGAGGAATCCGCAAGAAAATATTGTCTTTAAGACGTTGGCTTGGTATCTGTACTGATGAGTCAATAAAGTAATTTCCTTCAGATAATATCAGCATTAAGATGCACTTCACTTATTTTTGTCAGCAAATATCTACACATACACATGTTAGAAAGTTTGTGGTTCATACAATGTAGGAAAGGAAGATATCAAGGGACCACTAACCTTCTTCGCAAGTATCTTGGAGACTTTTTAATTGCTTCTTATTTAGAAGTTGTACAAGACTCTGGTTATGATGATTCATACATTCAAGAAATTGAGGTAACATGTTTTCTTTTTTTCTTTTTTCTTCGTACATCAACCTTCCCCAGATCCCCATTTTGGGTGTTGCGTACTAGATTCATGATATTTTTCCAGTTTTCATGAATTAGCATTTTCCATTCTTTAGCTGTGAGAATATTATCTCTGGCTTAGCACACTCCTAGGTGCTTTTTTGAAATTATTCAAGACTTATTAAGAAATCTCTCATGCTGCAGTTTCCTTTTTAGTTCTTTTATGTCATAGGATCAATGATGCATAATATGAAGAAAACTAGTATTCACGAAAAAAAGGACTGAAAGAGTCCTCAATGTCAATTCCAGAATAGTGTTATGTATCTGTAGTAGTGGAGTTCATAATATCGTTTTGGCATAATGTTGAGATCAGACTACTAGGGCCTATTAGTGAGTTTGTGTGATGCTTACACCCTGAAAGATTTGTGAAAATCAAGTAGAAAAATGATTGAGTCGTTTTGTGTGAGGTCTTGGCAAATGTTATCTGACAGATGGTTCTTTTTTCCTGTTCTAGCAGCATATTCAGGTATTTTATGTATGAGCACTGTTAGTGTTTAACTGTTTGTAGTCCATCAAACACTGTAGTGTTTAACCAGCATAAAATAATGATGATTTCAAATAAAGCAAAACTGTCATTCTGATTTTAAATTTTAAAAAATATAAAATATAAATGTTTTTGTTACAATTTGTCATTTACATCTTATAAACCGCTTTTACATTAATTTCAAATTATTTTGTGACTTTGTGTCACTTTCTTCCTTCTAGATATTCCTAATAATCCTAATATGGAGGCAATTAGCCAAGTTTCTACCAAAGTTCAATTGAGGTTTTGGATCTTGAGTCTTTGCACACAGCTAATTGTCTTGGTTGCACTGGGCTTGATGATGAGTTTTGTGTAAAATTCATTTTTAGCTTAAGAAAGGTTCCACAATATTGAGCTATGTAGTTTCTTAGAATGTGTGGATGTTTCATACTGGTATTGCTATTGAGGCTTTTAGGTTCTACGAAAATTTGCTTGGGTGCTATCATACCTGCATAAGACAGGGCCACAAGTGTTTTTTTAGGTTCTCTTGTTTTGAAATGATTCACAACTTAGAAATATTGTGTTTTTGCAGTTGCATAATGTACCTTAGATTTTGTAGAAATAAATAATGAGACATCAAAATGTGCTTCCTCCAAGGTCACTACCCCATTTACAAATTGCTTCTGTTAACCTACTGGACCAAAAATTTGTCTTATTCTAATATCCATATAAGTTGTGTAGTTGTCCCCCTTAATCTTGAAATTGCTTATATTGACCCTCCAAATTTTAGATTCCTTAAGATATATACCTCACATTACAATCATCCATTTAACCCAAGTTAAAAATGGTTAAGCCAATCTAGGCATCGTTAATTAAATTTTAATTTATGATATTTGATATAATATGAAAACACAAAACTTCAACTCATCTTCAACAAGGATATAGTGGCGGCCTGCAATTCACAGGATGGTGCTGACTAGGTAATGATGGCCTGTCCTTGGCTAGCCAGGTGTAGGGATGGGTCTGTTTGGTACATACACCTACATGATTTGGTTGAGCCAGATTAGGGTACCTGTATCAGTTATGGGATGGGTATAAGTAGGAAAATGGGTTGCTGATTCAGGTTTAAGTACTTGGGTGGCTAGTGGGGTTTAGGATTGTGCAGTTAACAATGTTATACCATTTGAAATTTTTTGGTCAATTGCACCTGTTGGACCCACTTAAGTCGGATTATGGTACCTGTTAATCAAGTTTGGGATGGGTACAAGTAGGAAAATAGGTAGCTAAGTTGGACATGGGACTGGTTCTGAGTACCAAAAAGCTTGTTTAAGTAGGGTGAAACTTGGACTTGGCCTACACTGTTGCCATTCCTAGATAGGTGGGATGCTTCCAGCAACGGCAGCTGTTGTTGGTAACAGAGAGAGAAGATAAGGGAAGAAGACAAAGGAAGAAGATGAGGGAGGAAAGAGAGGGGACGAATATGAGAGAAGTGAAAAGAGGCATGGTTGGTGAAGGGTAGTAGATGAGGGCAAAATTGTCTCATTGATGGTCAACTGATAATCAATTAACATGGATGAATGGACAAGTTTTTAAAGTTTGTAGACATATTGTATTAGAAAGGTAAGTATTCTTGGTTGTTAAAAAAAACAGCACATCCATTTTAGGACAGGTACATCTTAATTTTACTACAGCAATTTGGTCTTAACCATTATGCTTGAGACCAGGAAACAGCAGGCATAGTACTTGATTAGGACATGTCCAATGAGGATTTTATGGCTTAAAATTCTTGTAGTACTTTATGCTTCTTTGAACCTTAATTTAGCTAATTTTCAATTTCTCAAAGCATAAACTACTATAAAGAAGGTAAGAGTTTTTGTCCCTAAATTTACTTAATACCATTATAATTCTTAATGTTTTGTTGCAGAAAGTTGGGAATTGGCTATAAAACATCTTTTTGATAAAAAATAGACAATTATAACTGGTGGTTGTTAAACATTTGCTCCAGCCGTCTGTTGAAATTTAAACAATTTGCTGCTTTGATGTGCCAAGAGTTTCTTCATTGATTGTAAACTGTTGGTCGAGTTACATGTTTGTTCTTGGCAAATGCACATTTTGTTGATATTTTGTTATGATCAAATTGCAGAGAGAAGTTATTGTGAAGACATTAGATTCGTTTTGGAGGGACCATTTGATAAATATGAACAGGCTCAGTTCAGCGGTAACTTTATACTTCATGAATCAAGTTTTATCTCACCTATTCCACTTGCTTGAAGACATCTTCAAATGACACATTTAAGAACTGTATGGCAGGTGAATGTCCGGAGCTTCGGGCACAGAAATCCTCTGGAAGAGTATAAAATAGATGGGTGTCGATTTTTCATCTCAATGCTTAGTGCCACACGAAGAATGACTGTAGAATCATTACTCCATTATTGGTCATCTCCGATGGAATCCACTGACTTGTACGCACCCTGAAAGTCAAACGTGTAGGTTTGTAAATTCTTTCTTCCTTGTCCTACTGATGCTTTGTTATATTAAGTTCAGTTTTGCAAGAACTGTATATTTAAATCTGGCTTATTTTGCTTCAACTTATTTTTGTTAGACAGGAAGAAAAAGTATCCACTGGACATGACTGCTTTGCTGTGTTTATCGCATGAACACGTGCGCCTCTTTTGCTGGGGTTTATCGAGTTTCTGTAAACTTGGGGCTTTGATCAGAAGAGCACTCGGGAAATTTATTCACGGGAGTACACTGATGGAAGTGAGACTATGCTTAGCCCAGCATTGACTGACACGGTCTTCCCATCGGTGCTTGATGGTGGTGGCACAAATCCATCAATTTGCCACCATCTGTATGTATGTCCTATTATTTGAGCCACGTTATTGTTGTTTCTGCATAATTTTGATGCTGGATGCCATGTAAGCGTTTCTCTAATACAATATTTGCTACTGAACTTTAAAATGGCTTGCACGATGCCATCTTGGGGTGGGCTTGGCACAGGATTGTTCCATTACCAACCTAACATCGATTAGGTGTGCTGCACTATTTAAATAGTTTTACCAAAGTCCTGTATAGAAGGATAGTTTGATGTCTTGACAATTACAAATAAGTACCTTGGCTTGCAACGACGATGTGGTGCCTTTTCTCCGCATGTTTGATCGAGTCAACGAGATTAGGTGATAGATACCTCACCGTAGCCTAGTGATAGAATGCAACCGAGACATGCCATGTTTCGACAGCATGCATCAACATTAAGAAGCAACTCAAAAGCTTGAACACCACATGTTACGAGGACGCATGCATGGTTTGCATCTCGACCGAGTCTGGGGGGTGTCATTGGCGACTCAAAGTTCGTAATGGGATCCCAAACACCGCATAAATTTATGTGTTGGATGCCCGACACTGCATCAGTGTGTGTCGTAATGTGCCCGATCCGCACCACCTGCTAGCCATCGGCAAGACAAAAGAAGGGCCAAACAGCATTCCGCAAGCTTGCAGCTACGTGACCGAACAACACAGAATTTCAACTATTATGGTCGTGCTTTGGCGAGTAGTAATAGCTTGGCATGTCAGAGTGGCAGCATTCCTATGCTTCAATGGGGCGACAAGGTAGGTCGGCATCTCCAATCTACATCGACAACTATATCATGCTTTCGTAAGGAGGCTACTCGATATTGTCGATCAGGTGCACATCACATCATAGTACAACTGATTATTCTTTGATGAGGTGAAGCCATGACTGGGCATGGCCTAAGTTATTGGCTACAAAGTGTGTATAGCATTGCATTGCCGAGCAACAGAGAGCTCGACAATTGTAGTGTCCCCCTTCCGTCACGAACGACTATCGCACTATCACATCTTATATATACGTAACAAAGATAGTTCATTATAATATCTATATTTTTTTTTATTTGTTCATGTCTTAGACGGTATGTAAGGGATTTGGAGAAGGTTGGATATCCCCATTTTCATTACTTTTTGTATCCCTTTCTAATTTATAAGCACAGCTTATGTGCGACAGTTATTATGTAGAGGTAGTTTCGAAAAATAGAGCCTTCAACCTGCAGGGATTTCCACGAAGGAAAGTGATCTCAAAATGTCAACCATTTTAGACCTTTGGAGACCCCCAAGTTAGCATATTATTGGTTGAGGGTCTAGGATAGTGTCTTGATTTGGTCTATCACGTGACTCCATAGTGATGCTGCATGGAGACTTTTATAAGTAGACTATCTTAGAACTCTTTGTCATATAACCATTCAAGACTTATAACATTTTCATATTTTGTATTGTCTATTAAGTGTTTGCTAAAATGACTGTTTATGAGATCTTGAGTTAACACTTCTACTAACTCGTTTTCTTGTTTACACATCCTTAGAGGATCTTGCGAGGTTATAGGAAGGCCAATCTTTTATTGACTAACATGTAAGGGTGTTGTACGAATTAGAAAAAAACTATCTAAATCCATAACAAACACACTAAGAAACACTTGGTATATAACATGAGGGACATAATAGGGTTGCATAAAACATAGTCAACACACATTATCATTTGCGGGAGACAGACATAGGGACATAGGGAATGGTGCCTCTCAGCGGAGCATGCATTCAATGTTGGCATTGAGAGGAATGATTGTTCCACTTGATATTCAAAGGAATGACTAATCTTTTGCATGTGAAACACCACGAGGACAAATAATAAGCTAGGAAGAATGTATAGTATACAAAGATTAGGATGATTGTATTCAAGTCTAACTTGATGGTGCTTAATGCAAGCAATGACAAAAAGGATTAGACTATGCAAGTAGGGATGGATTGATTAACGACCTAAGGAGTTTATGCAAAGTTCATAGAGGTGAGAGAAATTATCCACTTGAATACTTCGATACTCTTGCAATATCTTTTGTATGGACCAGGGGTGTTTATGGCTGTCCCAAGATAATTGAAATTTGGCATCATAGAGCATGAAAAACTTTTCCTTCGGCATGAGAAAAAAGGATATGTCTGTAAGATTTTAAATTGTATAATGAGTTTAACACATTTCTAGAACTTGTAGGGCACAACATATGACTACATTAGTAAAGAGTCATGATCTAGAAAGTGTGATTGTAATAGCAACGATGTATTATTATGTCTTGGTAAGACGGAGTAGTATAAGGAGATGTTGGTCTTAGAAATTTCTAGACAAAAGTATAGAAAGAAAAAAGTTACTCCAACGATATAAGCATCCAAGGTATAAGTCCCTAATTTTTCAAAGAAGTCGTTATGTGTAGCACACCACATATGCTGAGGGAAATACCATAGGATGAAAGCTCCATAAAGCTATAAGGGGGCCCGAATCAAGCAAGCGATAAGTAGTCATCACAAGATCTTGTATAAGATAATATATTGGGGGTGCCTTTTGCAAGATTAAGTGAGGGAACGACTGAAAGCAATATCAAAGACAAAGGTACATTTGGGGCTAATAATGTTCAGACTCAACAGAGGGTAAACTCATGGAGTGATGGATATAAGAGCTATCATCATCTTAGTATAAATCAAGAAGCTGGGTAGGACATAGTGAAGTTTCTTAGCCATAAAAAGTAAGTTTGATTTAGAAGATAGAACATGGAGTAGAAGCACTAACTTCATAGGGCTTTCCTTGGATAGAGATTGAGAATATGAACTCTTATAGAGACAATAGCAAAATCATATCTTTCTTAGTTTTCCTATTCTAATTAAGGCGGATTCATCTTGCATGGTGCCGAAATCCTGGGCACTTGCACCTTATCTCAATGAGGCAATTAATGAAGGACTAACGTGAGAGGCTGACTCAACTTATGTGATAAAGTTAGAGTCAAAAGGCCTTAGCATGAGACAAGAGGCCACAAAGGCATGCTCTCTTAAAGAATATATCTAGATGCTACTATTAAAGTTGTTGAAATGGAAGGAGTGCACAACGAAGATTATATTAAGCACAAAGACCTTGGATATAAACAATGATGTACTAATTTTTGACGAAGCTAATAGACTTTGAAAATGTTGGGTTAAGGATTGGTCCAGAGTAGTACTTCATCCATGAGTAACCCTGAGTGAGGGTGGATGCAAGTCAATTGCCAAAAGAGTGAATATACTCTAAGGTGATAGAGGCCCTATGATATGTTGATAGAGGCCGCACAAAAAGAGATCATAATCGAATTCACCACACCAAGATTATAGTATAATATTGATGTTACCAAGAAGTGATGTGGTACGATGGATCATAATGAAATAGTTCAAAACAACATAACATACATTGGGAGGTCTTGTGAGGGACTTAATTATCTAGAGGGATGGTTGGATTTATTAAGAGCACTATTTTGGTGAACAATACTATGACAAGAAGAATTATGAATTTTAGAAGTGAATGTCATGGTACTATATAAGTGAATTTTCCAGTACCAAATTTTACATCATATGAAAATTTTGGATATTGGTGGATGGTGGGCTATACTCTAAAGATAAATTTTTCAAGCGTAAGTACTAGTAAGTCCTATAAAAAACTTGATCATATATAGGTATAATCGGAGTTGCTGAAGAATGGACTATTCTAGAGCTCATATTAGTTTGAGAGAGCTCGACAAATCTATAGATAAGGTTGAACGAGTGAATATTGCTACTAAGGACACAAAAGAGAATAGAAATAATACAAGGATATAATTTGTCTTTTCGTTGATTAAGGTGAACTACTTTGAGAACATAGAAGTACTGAAACAAGTAGTTAAAAGGGGGCAAGGAAGTAAAGAGGAGTCTAAAGTGACTCAACTATCCAAAATCAAATATAAATTATAATGGAGATAGAATTGGAGTACCACAATATCACAATGGTGATTTATCAATTATGATGAAAAATGATCCGGATACAAGATAATAAATAGCATAATTGAGGGCACGAGAGAGCACCATGGTACTATAAAGGTGACTTTCGTGGAGCCACCCATCCTTTGCTTTTATGGAGAGAAAGTATATAGTTATAAAATGGATTGAGAAGGTAGAAACTTCGAATATAAAGATCAAGCAAAAGGGTATCCATGACACTTTATAAGACGTGTTGAAGAATTTTTCATCAAGATACCCAAAAGTAGGGGACTTTAGGTTGGCACAATAATGCTTGACCAAGGAACAAAATAGGTATTATATAGTGTTATACCCTTTTTTACTCAAAGAAGTGGCAAAAACGATGGCCCAGGTGATACAATCTTAGGGATAATAAAAATCCAATACAGAGACTTGCTTGAGTCGTGATGAAATTTTGCTTTTTTTAAAACCCTTTTCTACTCAGAAGTGGCAAAAACGATGGCGTAGGTGATACAATCTTAGGGATAATAGAATCCAATACAGAAACTTGCTTGAGTCGTGATGAAATTTTTCTTTTTTTAAATAATGCTTCATGCATTCCGAAAGTTTGACAATAATAAAAAGATAAATTGCAATAGCTAAATCAGTGGAAGGAGTTTAACACTTTAAGTGCTACATAATTATAAGCAAAAAGCAAACCAATACTAGTAACTAATATGTTGCATTAAGCACAACTCTTGAGGAGGTGAGAGAAGTTAAGTAATCTTAGCCTTCTCAACTTTTAAAAGAATAGGTAAAATCGAGTACTCCAAGTCTCTTATCTATCTAGCAAAGGAGCCATGCACATATTCGAAGACCCTTTAAAGAGACTTAGTGGCATATGATAGTTGTTAAGTCCTTACCAATAATGATCAGTTCTACTGAATGTAACTTGTTTGCTTTATTTCCCAACATAATGGTAGTTGAAAGTCAAGGTGATATGAACTTACTTTGAGGTAATAATTAAGCAGAAGAGGAATTGATTGATAAAATTTATAAAAAAAAATGCCTCTAAAACTTTAAATTTTGTGAGGTCATACTTATTAAAGTTCCAACAGACATCTATCCAATTTAGTTGATATGGATGTGTTGGTACTAGTGAAGATTAGCACAACTCACTGACCCCACATAAGAGCCAAAGTTACTAACGAGTTGAAGCAATGTTTGCGGATCAAAATTTGAATTGCTTAAATTGCAACATCAAGAAAATGGCTATGAGCCAAGAGGTGTATTATAGCTAATACATAGGACTGAAGATATGACAAAGGTGAGGAGATAAAGCATCGGTAAAAGCTTCAACGAAGATGTCAAAAGAATAATTGGAGAAAATGTCATAAACTATTCATTGGGAAGGTGTTTGATGTATTGGTTATGCTTTTCAGTTTGTACATGACTTTTGTAATATATAAAGGACTTCTAATAGGCTTAGCATACTCATTTGGATTGGATTTTATAATTATCTCTAGCTTATAAATGTAACTTGTATGCCATTGCATAGAGGCCCAAACTTCCCAGAAACAAAGCCTCCAACCTCTAGTTTGAAGTATTTTTTATGAGCAAAGATTTGTAAAAAATAGTATGATTCCACAGTGGTGTTGTAAGGACACCAATTTGTTGGGACTTTAATGCATGGTGGATTGTTTTAGATTTTTTGTTATGTAATCGTTACAAATTTGTGAAGCATATTTTTCTCTTTCGAACTATCCATCGAGTAATTATTGAAATGTCTATTGGTGGGATCCTAAGTTAATACTTTTACTAACATGTTTTATCTTTTACATATCTTTAGGGTACCCAGTATGGTTATAGAGAGATTAGCCCATTACAGATACATATATAAGAGTGTCATACGATTTAGACAAAATTAGTTAAGTATGTGACAATTCATCTTTATAACTAATCATTTTTTTTTTTTACGAATATTGCATAGTTGCATTTAAGCTGACCCTATCTAGACATATCCATCATGATTGCAACTAAGTCTATGAAATATAGTTAAGAAATAACATAAAAGAAAACATTGGTAGCATGCTATACCTCAGTAAGACTAGCTGCTGAACATGATAGAATCAGTAAGATGCATCACTCTATATAAGCTATCTACTTATGTAAACTGTAAAATTGCTCTCTTGGATAACACTCCATTTAATCTCGACAATTACCAACGCTCTCCATACAAGGGCCCAAGTATGCTAACTTATGTAGAGCTCTAT
>LVTN01000170.1:19997-45247 GCA_001649415.1 Musa itinerans
TGCTCTAGGAAGGGAGGGACACTCTCCCGTCGATTATAAGAATCCATATCAACCAATAAAGAGGTCACTGGGAGCCCTAGCGGGTGACAACAAAGCAAAGCTCTAAAAGCTAGTAATACAATGACAAAAGCTCCACCATATGAAGACCTCAGAACAAGCTTGGTGACGATAAGAATGGCTCATCTTCAACAAAGCAATGCTCGTACGAATTCGTTTGGGGATGATGCAAAACAAAGGTCATCTTAGCAAGAAAGCACAACTCGCCCCGGATGGGCTTCGCACTGACCACCACTGCACCAACGATAATCATGTCACCATGCAGGAATGTATGAAAGGCGATGACCTTCGAAACCTCCATTCAAAGCTTCGAAGAACGTCTTTCCGGGGGGAGACAAGTGATAGGGGACAAACCCAGGCACCTCCCAACTCCCCCCACCACATAAGTAACACCTAAGCGAAGGCTCTGAGCCACCTATGTCGTATGACCTGGGTCCCTCATCCCACGGATGTGATCGAGCAAGAACCCACTGTAATGGGTCCCTCCTCCCGCGAACATGGTCGAGCAGGAACCCGCTACGACGGGTTCCTTCTCCCGCCGCCGTGGTTCACCAGCCGGAAGAATGACGAGGGGACCACACCCTGCTTGGCCTGAAGAAGAAAGGAAACCTGATGGAGGCGTCATCGCGATAGTCCCAAATGTTGCCCTGGGAGCATGCGCCAACGCACAACCTGCATTAATTTTTTTCCACCACATTGGGTAAGGAGAGTCTCGATGGAAGCCCATTTGCTCCACTCAGCACCTAGGTTTTAAAGTCATGCCTTGGGCCAAGCCAAGACAAATAGGCAGAAGAGACTCTTTACTCTCTTAATTCATTACTGTACCCTTTTCTGACAAATAGGGTTTTATACTATAGCGCGAGGGTTGATGGTGTGTTGATTTGACGTGGCCGCTGACCCTCGAGGGATGGGATGGCCCTTTTGACCAGTCGTCGTTCCGAGACGTGATGCAAAGTGGCGTTAGACGGCACCGCCCCGAGCTCCTGGGACGGGACGTGTGGCACAGGTTCTTGGTACGAACTCCCGGGATGGGTCGTGTGGCATAACTTCTTGGCACGGCTCTGACTTGGCGTGTGGCGTCAGCTGTGATGTGTCCAGGCCCCCAAAATATGTCATATCACCTGGCACTCTTGGGGGAGCAGCAGAGGAAGAGGAGGGTGCAACCTCAGTGTCTCCTTAATGATCATCCTCAAGTAGTTCATCTTGTTGATGTCCTCCTCCCTCACCCTTCCCTTTCCTTCGATGGTCTCCCTCACCTCCTGTTGCACCCTCTTCATTGCACCTGGATTTCTCATCAGCTCCGACATGATCCACTCCAGTGTTGTTGCTGTTGTCTCGCCGCCCGCCCCAAATAGATCCTTCACGTTTCCATTCCAAAAGAGAACCAGGAATTAAAACAATCTGATGTCGTTGTCCTGTGAGATTAGGGTTAGGAAGCTTACCAAGATTATAGCTTTGACGATCACGTCTGTGAACTCGAATGGCAGGCTGCCTTCACGTTGGACTTTGAGTAAGACATCGACCAAGTCCTCCTCCACTTGCTAGGTGGAGTTCCTCTCTCTGTGTTCCTGAATGATGCTGCTTAGCATCAGTGGCTAAACATTGTAAGTTTTGGTTCAAATTTTATGTGGAAAATTTTTGTAATAAATTTTATAATTATAATAGTATTGATCTGCAGTTTACTCTCTCTGAGGTATTTTCCTGTGATATCTATTTTGTGAGACCTAAAATTTTTTAGATTTATCTATGTGATGATGATATGTTATTATTGAGTCAAGATATATGTTCTTGATATTTATGATCCTCTTATTATTTTAGAGAATACTTATTATAAACCTGTTATCATTATTATTGATAGTGAAAGTTTGAGGTGGACTACAGTCGCATGGTTTTTTCCACATTAGATTTTTCATATTAAAAATTTAGTCTCACTGTATGATTGATTTATTGTTCTACTGTTTATGTTGTTCTGGTTGATATTTATTTTTTGATATCAAGTTTATATTTTGATAAGGAACCCATTTTGATATACGAGGAAAAAAAATTATTTCACTTTTAACAGGAATGATACGGCAACAGATCGAGGACATGGTACAAGCTAGAAGCTTGAACGGACCCGGAGGAAGTCTGGCGTTGCCTCGCCAACTGTAGCTGTGCTTTGTGCTTCCTGAGTAGTAGCAGGAGGACGAGGAAGGAGGCAAAAGAGAAAGGTGGCGCCGGTGACATCCATGGCTGTGTTGGGATGATGCAGAGGCCGCCCCTCGCTTTAGTATATGGTGCTCAGTCACCGACAAGATGATAAGATCAAGAACGAGGTTTAATTGGAATTTAATTGTTGTATGATTTCAAGCTTTTACACTTGAGATAAAGACAACGAGCGTGTCGTCTCTGACCATTGCAGTCCAAACTGCAGATGAGCTGTCTCTATCGACGTCATCTACTCTTCCGTAATCATGTACGTGTTACTGTAGGAGTCATCACAATATGAGACCTGCTCGGTAGCGAAAACCAGGGTTCAAAGGAACAGTCGACAAAGCTGATATAACTTCATAAATGTAGGCGCGATGACGTGTTCTCGGGGCAACAATGAAGTCGATATATTTGAAGCGTCTTATATATATATATATATTGTTGAATTCCATTTATATAATTAAATTTTACTAACCCAATCATGTTAAGCTTAGTGCGTTGTCAAACCATAGGCCAAGTGAAGTTAACATGGACGAGGATGAAGATTGACCTTCAGATTGACAAAACCCTTCCGACACATACGACAAGTCTATCGGTAATGGCAGGACATGACAAACTATATCACATCGATGTTCTCAATTATTTCTAGCATTTATAATTACCTTTCCTTCAATGTGTGTTGAGAAAACGATTGAATCTTTTTTTATTTCAGGTCTTTGTCAAAATGTTTTTTAACCCAATTTATATTGAAAATTTTGAGGTATTGAGCATTTTTGGTATCGGTCTAATATACTATTATATATATATATATATATATATGATTATAATACATCTTAACATTTAATTCCATGTATCTTTTTTTATATTTAATGATACCCTTATCTCCCCGCCCCCTCTCCCCCCCCTCCCCACTTGCTTTTCTGACTTGATCATCGGAGAGGTTGAGCCAGGACATCCCCAGTATAGGCTTACTGTGCAGGGCCATCGACAGAGTTCGAAGGTATAGCCTCGCCAACTGTAGCTGTGCTTTGTGCTTCCTAAGTAGTAGCAGGAGGACGAGGAAGGAGGCAAAAGAGGAAGGTGGCGCCGGTGACATCCATGACTGTGTTGGGATGATGCAGAGGCCGCCCCTCGCTTTAGTATATGGCGCTCAGTCACCGACAAGATGATAAGATCAAGAACGGGGTTTAATTGGAATTTAATTGTTGTATGATTCCAAGCTTTTACACTTGAGATAAAGACAACGAGTGTGCCGTCTCTGACCATTGCAGTCCAAACTGCAGATGAGCTGTCTCTATCGACGTCATCTACTCTTCCGTAATCATGTACATGTTACTGTAGGAGTCATCACAAGATGAGACCTGCTCGGTAGCGAAAACCAGGGTTCAAAGGAACAGTCGACAAACGAGCGTGTCGTCTCTGACCATTGCAGTCCAAACTGCAGATGAGCTGTCTCTATCGACGTCATCTACTCTTCCGTAATCATGTACGTGTTACTGTAGGAGTCATCACAAGATGAGACCTGCTCGGTAGCGAAAACCAGGGTTCAAAGGAACAGTCGACAAAGCTGATATAAGTTCATAAATGTAGGCGCGATTACGTGTTCTCGGGGCAACAATGAAGTCGATATATTTGAAGCGTCTTATATATATATATATATTGTTGAATTCCATTTATATAGTTAAAATTTACTAACCCAATCATGTTAAGCTTAGTGCGTTGTCAAACCATAGGCCAAGTGAAGTTAACATGGACGAGGATGAAGATTGACCTTCAGATTGACAAAACCCTTCCGACACATACGACAAGTCTATCGGTAATGGCAGGACATGACAAACTATATCACATCGATGTTCTCAATTATTTCTAGCATTTATAATTACCTTTCCTTCAATGTGTGTTGAGAAAACGATTGAATCTTTTTTTATTTCAGGTCTTTGTCAAAATGTTTTTTTAACCCAATTTATATTGAAAATTTTGAGGTAATGAACACTTACTATTGTCCACGTTATAGATTTTTAATACTCATATTATATATATATATATATATATATATATATATTTTTGGTATCGGTCTAATGTACTATTATATGTATATATGTATATATATGATTATAATACATCTTAACATTTAATTCCATGTATCTTTTTTTATATTTAATATTGTTTATTAATATCAAAATGTTTTATTATTTTATATTGATATTATCTTACATCTACTAGAGATTATATTTACTTTTCATACATATTTGTAATATTTTATAGAAAGGCTTAATAATTGATAACCTATGGAATACACACGCACCAACATATAATATAACACATGAAGTAGAACCTTAGCTTGATTTATCAATTGGCACTCATGATTATAATTATCATTTTTATTTATTTTTTAAATAAATTTTAGATTTTATCATGTGAGGAGAATCCCAATCCACCATAGCTCTTGTTTGTTATAAAATGTTATGGTCTAAGTCTAATTGGTTAATTGATCTATCAACTTCATTTGACTTAAATCATTAATCAAAATATATAAGTTAAAATTGATAATAATATATCATCCTTATAAATCAATTTTAACTTTATTAATTTTTAATATGAGACTAATTGAAAGTTACACATAGTTAGTAAATCGATAATAAGCTGAGACTTGACTGGATGGATATCTAATCAGTTATATGGTCTACAAAATTTGCTAATCAGATAAATCCTTCCACTCAAATTGATTTTTACCAACGAGAGGTACAAATATGTAATTAGACACTGTATATAATATTTCGTTTAAGTATAACATTTTGAGGTAATGAACACTTACTATTATCCACGTTATAGATTTTTATATACTAATATATTATGTATATATATATATGTGTGTGTGTGTGTGTGTGTGTTTCAATTTATGATTATAATACATCTTAACATTTTATTCCATGTATCTTATTTTTTTATATTTTACATTGTTTATTAATATTATAATATTTTATTATTTTATATTGATATTATCTTACATCTACTATATGTTTATTTTTCATATATATTTGTAATATTTTATACAGAAACTTAATAATTGATGTCCTATTGAAGACGCATGCAATAGCAACCAAATAGTGCCAACAAATAATATAATACATCTCCAACATAAAAAATAGGAAGTAGAACCTTAGCCAATTCGATTTATCAATTGGCACTCTTGATGATAATTATTATTTTATTTATTTTCTTAAATAAATTTTAGGCTTTATCATGTGAGGTGAATCTCAGTCCATCCATGAGTAGTTTTTTTCTATTTGAGTTAATGTTACGATTCGAGTGTAATAGTTAATTGATTTATCAGTTTCATTTGACTTAAATCACTAATCAAAATATTTAAATTCAGTTAGATGATAATACATCGATCAAACTCTCGTAAATCAATTTTTAATATTGGACTAACCAGAAATATTACACCTATGGTTTGTAAATCGATAATATGAGATTTAACCTAATCGATATCAAATCAGATATGATAACTATGGAACACAATGGAGAGTAGCACCGATCTCTATCAAACCACGTCGGTGACACAATTTCTAATGGTTTTTGAGCTACCATGACCACAAGTTTGAGAAAGCTCAAGAGTCGCCGGGCCACGGTTCGTACCTCCTGCATGCATATATATATATACACACTCCAAAATTCCCAAGTACTGCCCAGTTGTCCACAAGTAGACCTTCATCATCTGCTCCGTTTTGTGTGGGTGGCGAGCTTTAGTTTTATAAATCTCTAGGCTTTAGTAAGGGAGAGAAATGCATGAATAATAATTTGGGTGCTTTTGTCTTTTCTCTAAGCTGGCTAGAGAGGATGTTTCAAAAGAGAGAAAATAAAAATATATAATTTTTTTTATGTTTATATAAAAGCATATATAATGTAATTATGCTTGAGCTATGATAACTTGTGAGAACTTTATTTTTTCTCGTGAATAAGTTATCGAATCATATTAAATCTATTTTATGTTATATTCTTGATTGTAGATCTTTGAAAATTGTTTTGGCTCTGCAATTATACTCTCGTGGAATTGTTGATATTAGACTCATGTCAATGATCCAACCATCCTTTTATAATATCTTGCTGCTTTCCTCCATTTTGGCGCTTTCGCAACTATGTATACTTATACTGCACGCTCGTTAGAGGAAGCCAAGCCACAACCTTCCTTCCCCGAGCTCTCTTTCACGAGTCTCAGAACTCGAAGAGCATCGAAGCAATGACGGAAAAGGTGATCAAATTCCTGACCACTCCATTCAGCTTCTTCTTTTCCTTGTAATGTGTTTGTGCGAGTTCAGTTTTGTACATCATATTATTCTTTAGTTTCTATAGTTTGCTGTGAGATCTTCATATTTCTCGGCCTTCGGAGTTGTGAGATCGTCTTATGGTTTGTGTTCACTTACATTTACTGTCAGGTCTCCACCTTGATCATAGAAGCAGATATCGGATGCTCATGCTGTTACAAAAAGATCCAAAAGGTTCTTTGCAAGCTCCAAGGTAAGCAAGCAAGCAGCAACCCCTTGTGCGTGCTGTTGTATTAGGTGGTGTATATGGACTGAGAGGTTACTGATGATGCTGTGATGTCCTTTGTCATGGAATTTTCTACGTTGAGTTCGAGAGAGAATCCAGTCCATCAATTACAACGAGAAGGATAACAACGTCACCATCTCCGGCCCCTTCAATCCCGAGTGTCTTAAGAAGAAGCTGCTTTGCAAGCTGTGCAAGGTGGTGAAAGGTATCAAGATCAAGCCGGATGACCCACCGATAGCCCCGCCGAAACCCGAAAAAAAACCCAAAGAGCCTGTCAAGATTATCTGCTGCTTCAAGCCGTGGCCAGACTGCTGCTTCCGGCCATGCCCTTGTTTCGACCCAAGCAAAGGCTGTCGCCGGTGCTGCTTCTGTGGTTGGATGTGCTGCGTTGTCGTGCCATTCTGCGCTCCAGAGCCCAAGCCTTGCCCGCCGAAGGAAAAGAAACTTGTTTGCTGCGGCAAGCCGTGGCCAGACTGCTGCTTCCGGCCATGCCCTTGTTTCGACCCAAGCAAAGGCTGTCGCCGGTGCTGCTTCTGTGGTTGGATGTGCTGCATTCTAGGGCCGATCTGTGCTCCACCGCCCAACCCCTGCCCGCCGTATTGCCCTCCCAGGGCTTGCCCATCGGAGCACTGCTGCTCCAAACCAAGCCCGCCGCCGAATCCATGTTTCCATGGCTTCAAGTTTGTCTACGAGGAGGGGCCGCCGCCAGATCCATGCACCATTATGTAATCTTTAATCGACCTCTCGTCTGTCCTTTGGTTCCAATTCCCGTACTTTCTTTCGGCCGCTGAAGAGTAGTGCAAGCGACGAAAGACGTAAATAAGATCGTAATTCCGACAAGATCATCCCATCCGATCTTGTGGATTATGATGGTGAAAGAGAGATCCAAGAAGCTTAGTTTTCGATGTGTTTACTTGAGTGGAAGTTTGTGTTTCGATTTGTGTCAGCTTTGTTCTTTCAAGCCATTTGAATTATGAGTTCTTGGTTCTTATATTCCTCAATCAATAATTACGAGTTCTTGATTCTCATATTCCTCAATCAATGTAAGATTAAATGACTTTATCAGTGTTATAATCATCATTTTTAGGTATCATTTTTAGGCGATGGGCGTATCCATACGATTTTGTAATTTTGAAACATGTGAACTCCAAAAAAATATTTTTAAATGTAAAAAAGATCTAATGGGAGCCCTTGGTTCCCATAATCCTCAACCAATGTGAGACTAAATGACCTTATCAGAAATCAAATAATCTACTCAAATGATGTCTTGTCTATCTTCACTTGATGAAAATTCAATACGGTCCAAATGAATTAAAATTATCGATAGAAAACGGAACCAAAGAAAGCCTAAACGAGCAGAATCAATCACAAAATACATTCATTCACTAAACTCATATTTCGCCTAGGAGGGGAAAGGAATGATGATACTGAACTGGCAATGGAGAGTGGTACCATGAGATGTCACGGACTTAGCTAGTTTTGCCTAAGTCGTGCGGCACCCTTGCGTATCCGTCCGTAAAGGTCAGCCTCCCCGAAACCTCCCATGGTCCCTTTAGGACCTACAAAAGAGAAAACGGGTTAGAGAAAGTGCCTCACTCGGGATACAAGCAAACATCTCAATAAACACTTCATAGACAATACAAATTACAAACATACTTTACAAGCTCTGAACAGTTGCACAACAAAGGATCAAAATGGTCCACTACAGACCGAACTACCTCTCACAAGTGTCCACATGACACCACATTTATTTACAAGCCTAAGAAGGCCACCAAACCCAACTAAAATGGCTTGTTAAGCCTTCGACTGTTCCTCTACATGCTGTGCAACGCATGAACAAACAGAAAGACACTGACAAACATAAGTATTACATCAAACATCCTGTTTAAAACTTTGCCCGTGACATTCTCCCCCGCTTATTCCTTCGACGTTCTCGTCGAAGCCTTTGTCGACACTACAACTCCTCACCTTTATTGAGTCTTCAATCTTCTGCTCTAACTGCAATGCGCCTCTTGGCTTCCAGCTACTCTCCGCTACTATTTTTGGGTTGTCGAACCTTTGATCTGCTATGCTGCTTCAACTCGCTAATGACTCTGACTCTAGTGTGGGGTTGGCTGAGTTGTGCTGATCCCTGTTAGTTCCTGCGGATTCTCCAGATGAAGGAAGAGACCATCTTTACTATGCGCCAGTCTCTCAAATGCCTCATGCTGCTTGAACTAGGTGGATGCTTGTTGGAGCTTTAACGAGCATCGCCTTGCAAACTTCTGAAGTTTTGGGTCCTTCCTCCACAAAATTCGCCCATCGACTCTTCTTTCACTTAATTGTCACTTCCAAGTAGATTCGCGTCACTTCCGCTTTCCATTGGCATTCTGTTGGGAAATGAAGCGGATAATCTACTCACAGTAGCACTGATCACCATTGGTGAGGATTTGACAACTATTGTCTTCTAATATCTTTAAAGGGTCTTTGAACCTGTGCAGAACTCCTCTACTGGATAAATAAGAGAATTGGGGTACTCAGTTTCACCCATTCTCTTAAGTGTTGAGAAGGCAATGATTACTTGACTTCGCCCGCCTCCTTAAGGGTTGTAATTCATGCATCGAGCTAATTACTGGCCTTCGCCTGCTCTTTGCTCACACTTCTGAAGCACTTGAAGTGTTTGCACTCCTTGCGTTGAGTTAGTTACTATGATTCACCTTCTCAATGCCATCAAACTTCTGGAATGCAAGAAGTTTTCACCTCAACTTGGAGTAAGTCTATAGTAGTTTTGGTCGCCTCTAGGATTGTATCGTCTTCTCCATCAACCCGACCGCCTACTCCACTGAGTAGTAAAGGTATAGCACTGCGTATGGCCTACTTCGTTCCTTGGTAGTGTACTCTTGCACGACTCGAAGTCCTTCACTTTCGGCTATTTTGATGAGAAGCTCGTTGACACCAGTCTTACGAAGTTCCTTGGCCTTTGCCCTTCAGTCTTATCTCAGTACTTAGAGTTTGTCTCTGCATTCTCTACCTCCTCGGTCCCTTTCACGACCAAGCGCTCTCCCTCCATGAGAGCAAGGGATCAATGACTTTCATGGAAGTCCCACCTCTGTAGTACCATGACGTCGCCATGCCCATGGCCCTACTATCCGTCGCCTCGCATCTGCATCCCTTTCCTTCATGATCAGTAGATATGTCTCTGTGGCACTCCTCCGAGTCCACCTCTATTCTAACTGATGCTTGATTTTGGGTAGCTAAGTCCCTCTGGACTCATCGTCGCTTCCTCGCCCTTTTCAACCCCTTGCTTCAACACCTTTGTGTTCTTCAAGCAGCTCCCTTTGGTGGATGGAAAGACAGACTACAACTCTTGCACATGGCCTCTACCATCCTATTGCAGGGTTTGCACTGATTCTGTTCTCCGTAGCTTCATTGGTAGTAACGTTCGCTTACTCGACCTTGTCCTCTTATTTGTCGGGCTCCCTTAAGCAAATATGGGCTCTGAAGTAGTCCAACTCTCCAGCTGCTTCGATCATACCTCTGCATAATCAAGTCCCTCCCATAGGACTCACTAGCACTTGCATTCGAACTTTTCCCTTGGTGGACCACAGCCCCCATATGTTGATGACCAAGGCTTTCATCCGATGCACACACGGAAGACCCGCCTTTGCGGTACCATAGTCTTCACACCTTGAATCCATAGCACTTTTTGCCGTCATGTTGTTCATCGAAGTGGAGCTCCCAATAGCTCCCGATCATACCTTCGTATGATATAGTCCCTCACAGGACTATTCTTCGTGTGTATCGCATTGCCACGAACTGTTCCACCACAATCCGCTGCACTATGTCGCCTCTTGGTGACATCTCCATTGCATTCTGATCTTTGTGGGATGAACTCAAATTATGATCCCTCCTTATGTGGCCTCTGCCAATACATCGTAGGGTCTCTTCCACCTTCGATTTTGTTCGCTCCTTTGGCAATCGACATTCATCTATCCACTCTTGGGTCACACCCAGATGAAGCACCGCTCTATGACAGTCCGTCACCTAGTAGCTCCCGAAGTCCATCGACTTCGCTGAAATTGGTGCAATATTGTTTGGATCCTGGGCCTCTGCCCCTACCAGCACAATCTCCGCTGTGCACTGCTCCCTTCATGGCAACTTGAATAACAACACTGTGGCATATTCTTCAAGAGTACCCACCACCATGTCCTCTTGCCCCGTGCCAAGGCCTTCTAAACCCAACTTCGCCTCCGCAAGTTGAGTCACCTTAGTTCCTCCGTCAAATGCTTCTCTGAGGTAAGGTGCATGTGCCTTGAAGCTCCCTTCGTCTTTGGCACTATGCAGGATGAGCCTGCTCCATCAGAATGAAGGACCCATGGAACGACATGATCTCACTCTTGCCTCTACAAGAGTTCATGTCCTTGACCTCTGTCCAAGGAAAGTTCTGTGCCTCCGCTCCATGTTCCATCTTCTATGCTAGCTCCCTTCATGCAGCTTGGGTACTTCGCCAAGTTACACCCAAGTTGCTCCGCTCCTCGTTTTGCATTGAGTTGATGGTGGCCCTCGCGCCCACCATTCCACGGGTCAGCCCTCCCTTGAGTCCGATCTCCATATCGACTCCAAGTGTGTCTTCATTTATGTTGCTTTTGGGTTGCTCCCCCACTTGATCTCGCAATGCATCCACCAATGCATTCTCTCAAGCGAGATCATGCGACGACTCCTCGCCGCTCGCAGAGTTGTTGTTTTTGAGGTCCTCCTCAACATGTGCGGTCAGTTAGCCCAGATAATTGGTTCTCCCTCTGGAGAGCTGGGATTTACCCCTCCTGGATATCTATCCCATTGGAGCAACATCTCTCTTCGCTTCGGAGACCACCATCCCCTTGGACTACTCCGATTTGCTGAACAAACTGCGTATTGTTCTGCCTTCTACAAACGCACTTGCTAGATTGCGACTCCACGTCAATACAACCCCCGCTGCACCACTTAAGGCCTAGCAACATAGTGAACTCCCTGCACACTTCAGCCTCCTACGGACGTATCCTTCACATGCCGAAAAGAGAGTTTCAATGCTCCATAGCGCCGAGTTTTGCTCACCTTAGGATGGCCACAAATATTCCATCGTCCGCATACATGCCCCTTGTATAAGTATCGAATTCATCGAGTTAGCAATTTTCCTCACCTCTGTGAGCTTTGCATAACTCTTTCGGTCACTGAGCAACTCATTCAACCTTGCATGGTCTCGTCCTTTACCAAGCGCCTCGCTTGCCTTGAGCACCATCAAGCATAGTTGTCAACGTCGAGCCGTAGCTCGAACTCAGCCATCCCAAACCTTTGTGCGCTCCACATTCTTCCCAACTTGTTTATCCTCGTGGTGCCTCTTGCGCGAAGGGGTTGGCCATTTCTCTGAATGCCAATCTCAGATGCCCGCTCCTTTGAGCGACTCCTTTTCCCTATATCTCCATGCCCGTTTTTCCCAAAACGGACGCGCATGTCGGCTGCCCTCAACGCAGCCCCGCTAGGTCCCTCACATTTGCATGCCAAGTGTTTCAATGAGTGCTTGTCCCGCTCTGATACAATCTGTCATGGACTTAGCTAGTTTTGCCTAAGTCGTGCGGCACCCTTGTGTGTCCGTCCGCAAGGGTCAGCCTCCTCGAAACCTCCCATAGTCCCTTTAGGACCTACAAAAGAGAAAACAGGTTAGAGAAAGCGCCTCACTCGGGATCCACAAGCAAACATCTCATAAAACACTTCATAGACAATACAAATTACAAACAGACTTTACAAGCTCTGAACAGTTGCACAACAAAGGGTCAAAATGATCCACTACAGATCGAACTATCTCTCACAAGTGTCCACATTACATCATATTTATTTACAAGCTTAAGAAGGCCACTAAACCCAACTAAAATGGCCTGTTAAGCCTTTAACTATTCCTCTACATGTTGTGCAACGCATGAATAAACAGAAAAACACGGACATACATAAGTATTACATCAAACATCATGTTTAGAACTTTGTCCGTGACAGAGAGGCGATTTGTTGGCTTTGACGACGGCGACGCCGAGGTCGAGGCAGCAGCAGAAGGCGACCTGCATCGAAATAGCTACAGCAGGTTGCTACGGGGGTCATCGTCGACTGTTGTCGCCCAGCCAAACTAATTTATAGATTAGAATGATTTGGAATGCATTGTTGCTGCTTTTATACTTCAATTTTTTATCATCAAATTTCTTTGATATAATTATAAAAATAAAACATTTCACAACAATATTCTTATGATAATATCTTAATATATTTTTACTATTAAGATGAATATATTCCCTTTTATTGGCAATATAGGTATTGACAAAAATAATTTTGGAATAAAGTCATGTTATGCTTCTTTCAAGTAATGGTGGGTGTTTCCATGGACATCAATATGCATCATATCCCCATGGAGTATTGGAGTGCCTTAAATCGTGTCTTGAATCATTTCTCGGTCAACTAGCAAATCCCAAATGCTTATTGACGCATTCACAACTAATCTCTCTTCCCAAATGCTCATACCGTTGCAATATTTTGTTTGGCTTGACATTGAAGCCCCCGAATTTTCGTCTTCCTCGCGGAAGACGCAGTCCAACTTGTCGGGCGGCAACGAAGAAGCCGGGCTCAAACAGATGGTGGTAGACACAACCCCGTCGTAAATTGGTTAAACGGGCTGAAACAGCAGGCGGAGCTGCTGGTTTTGACTGCCTCCGAATTCAAATACTGGACTGAAGCCCACAGAAACCTCCCCAACCTGCTTGTAAACACCCTGTCAATTCATTTATCTCTTCATCCTCCTCTCTATATAGCCAGCCCTTCACATGCACTCCTTTACGTGCCATTCCATCGCAAGAAAAGCTTCAGCGAATCGATCATCTTCCGATGGGTCGTTGGGTGAGACCAGAGGTACGTGAGCCTTCCTTTTCCTTCCCTTCTTCCCCTCCACGCCATGGATCATCGTCTTACGGCGGAAGCTCTTTGTGATCTCGACAGGTTTTCCCGCTCATGGCGGCGATGACCTTCGTGACGAGTATGTGCGTGTTCCAGCTCACGCGGAATATGCTCATGAACCCTGATGTCAGGTAAGTCGACGCACTTCTCTCGAATCCTTTGCAGTGTGATCGATCAGATTTTATCTGATAGTACCTGTTAGCTAAGCAACAACCATACTTGGAATGATATCAACCGATGAAGAAAACAAAGCTAAAGAGAGTTCTTTCTTTGCCTTGCAGGATCAACAAGACGAATCGCACCACAGCGGTGCTCGAGAACGCAAAGGAAGGTGAGAAGTATAGCCAACACAGCCTGCGCAGGTTCCTCAGCCATCGCCCCCCCGAAGTGTTTCCGGCTCTCAATCGCTTCTTCTCCAGCGCTCACGAATAGAGTCAAGCAAGTATATGGTAGGATTGCTAGTGATGTGTCATGTCCATGTCTCTAAACTCTAGATTTGGAGTCCTCAGTTCTCTAACAAGTCTGTATTGGCGAATTCCTATTAAAGGAATAAACTAAGTCATGAAATGAGTTTAGAGAAAAATATATATCCAAGTTGTTATCGGAAGTTAATTATTTTTATTTAGATTAACTAAAATTGTTATCATTTTATTATCGGATTTTATGGGAACGGCTGTCGGTTTTAATAGGCCTTTTACAGTGCGTGTTGAACACTTTAATTAGATTTGAAATGAATTCAGATAAGAAAAATAGAAATCTAAATTAGATTTAGTATAAAATTCATGCATATCCATTATTAAATGATAATTAAAATGAGTGAACTTTTTTTGATACATGCATCAATCTCGCCTATTTAATTGGGGCTCTAGAAAGAAAATTAATTTTGTATTTTAAGAACATTGACCCTATCAAGTCTTAGATTTTTAAGGGAGTTAAGTGCGTCAGACGTCGTTGACACGGAGCCCAGTTAGCCAATTTATACGGGCATGCACCTCTAACATGCTGAGGTGGCAGCATGTTGGGCGTCGGATTTTAGATGTACGATCAGGAGGATTGGTCTACGGATAACTGTTACACTCCGGTTGCTTCTACGGAAGCTGTTACCGTAGTGGTCAGAATGGTCGAACCAGTTGACTCTCCTTCAGCGGAGAAGACAAAGCAAAAATTCGCTGCACACCCGTTTCGGCATTGCCGTCTGATTAGTTCCCGTGTGATTGGTTAAAAGGCTGGGCCCGAAGTGGGGCACCCGTAGTTTCCGATTCATAAGAAAGGTTAGTATTCGGGTCATCAAATGAATGTATCAAAAGCAGGCTAAATTATTCTATATAACAGCCAAACCGGGTGGATGAGTGGGTGGTTCACCGGGAGTGACAAAAAGCACGGCTGTCCAGTTGGCGGGCCGGACTTCCCGTTGATGTGTCGACGCGTGTCCTTCCTGCCGGCGCCTGCAATCCAGAACGTCCGTTCTGCGCCACTGTGTAACCGTCCATCACCCGGGTAAACGTGGCACTCGGTGCTCCGATCACGCCACCGAGAAAAAGACTGTAAAGCCCTCGCTCCGAAGCGGAAGTCGTTGCTGCCGACTCATGGGCAAATGCGTATTTCTACACAGAATCTGGAGGCAGATACCAACGTATCTTTCCGTAACCCGAAGGCTTTAACTGCAGTTAATTTTTTGAAACGGAGAGTTCCAACTGCATATAACCGCTCGCTCTGACGCCTTTCTTCCCTCGCATCCCCGTATCTCGCTCTCATCCTCATTCCACGCCCATCTACCTAATCCCTCGAATATCTCACCTTTCTCGCTTTGCTGATCCAATGGGTTCCTCCCAGACGATGGACTCTGCTTTCCACCTCTTCCTTCTCCCGACTGCGTCGGCTCTGCCTTCGATTGCGGCCGTTATCGTCTTCGCCATCTCTGTCCTCTGGCTCTACCCCGGCGGCCTCACGTGGGCGCTCTCCAGAGCCGACCGATCTATCCCGGGACCCCCGGGGCATGGTCCTCGCCCTCACCGGTTCCGCCGCGCACCGTGTCCTCGCCAGGCTCGCCGAGTCGCTCAAAGCCTCCGACTTGATGGCCTTCTCCCTCGGCTTCACACGCTTCGTCTTGTCAAGCCACCTCGACACAGCCCGGGCGATCCTCAACAGCTCGGCCTTCGCCGATCGCCCTGTCCCTACGAGCTCCTCTTCCACCGGCGAGTACTGGCGCAATCTCAGGAGGATCACCGCCACCTATCTGTTCAGTCCGACGAGAAGCATAGGAAGGCCATCGGTCAGCAAATGATCCAAGACGTAATGGCAAGCACAGAGACGAATGGGGTTGTGGGGATAAAGAAAGTTCTGCACTTTGGGTCTCTGAACAACGTGATGATGAGCGTTTTTGGCAAAAGAATCGATTTTGGGAAGGTCGAAGGCATGGAGTTGGAAAGGCCGGTCACGGAAGGGTATGAGCTACTTGGCGAGTTCAACTGGAGCGACCACTTTCCTCCATTGGCGTGATGATTTCAAGAAGATGCCGTAAGATACGATCGAAAAGGACTTCTTGCATGCACGAGCGTGGGATGATTAGGACTTCTTTCGCTTTCGATTTGAGTAGTTGAAGAAAACAGTAAGAAAGAAATGTGAGAAGTATTTTTGAGAGAAGAAAAGATCTCGAGCGTTAATGTGAGAAGTATTCTGAATCATTTACAACCATTTAGAAAAAATACATAATCCTTTTATTACTTTGTCCTTATTTATTTTTATAATATTATTCATATATTTTATATTTTATGACATAATACATAGTTATATTTTAATTTTTATAAATAGGCGGGGTAGATGCATGTATCAAAAAAATATAATGGATATCCATGAAATTTATTCTGAGTCTAAATCTAATCTAGATATCTATTTTTTTATTTGAATTCATTTTAAATCTAA
Source organism: Musa itinerans (assembly GCA_001649415.1). Lineage (NCBI taxonomy): Eukaryota > Viridiplantae > Streptophyta > Magnoliopsida > Zingiberales > Musaceae > Musa > Musa itinerans. Next base: position 36,669 of record LVTN01000170.1, read on the forward strand.
TCGAAAGATTTACCAGGCATTATGAAAATTTTATTAAAATTGATACCCTTTAGATGTGTGAATTATGCTCGTAGATGCAGATATTTGTAGGGATCCATCTATTATGAATGAGAACGGGAGGTATTTTCTATTACCCGTATAGTTATAAGATAATAAGGGTAAAGCACTCTTCATCTCGTCCTTATTTAATTATCCTTGTCTCTTCTTCTTGTTCAAAAGCTAGATCAAGAGAAGATAGATCAAAGGCTTTCATTGTCCTTATCTCTTTTTATTCAAAAGAACTCTTATCTTGGAAGGTAAGGGAAATCAAAGGCTTTAACTATCCTTATCTCTTCTTCTTGTTCAAGGGCAGTTAAAGCCAGGAAAGATGGAAAGCTGCTTTCATTTCTTTAGACCTGCAGAATAGTTAGGATATACAAATCCACGTGTAGATATCCTCGGGAAGAAATTAAATGATGCAATATTCTCTGGTAGAGCTGAGTGTTATCTTGGAATCATGGAATCATAGTAGTGCATTCTTAGTCCAGTGTACATCACAAGTGCAAATAAGGTAAAAGTGTTATCTTTACATTTACTTGGTGAAACTTGATATGAGCTTAAGGTTGTTCTTTGACAATGGGGGGTGAGTAAAGTTTGATTCACAGAAAGACAGACAAATTTACTGCCAAAAACAATAGATTTGGGAGTAATCTTTAGAACCCAATAATACATGAATGATTTGTTTTCCATAACTGTGCTAAATAAAAAGAACACTGAGATATGGCAAATGTTAAAAGTGGTGTTGTAGGATCTTTCTGATGAATGAGTTAGACACAAATATTCAACAAAACTTTCCACTGCGAAGAACAGCAAAACTTGTTGCCACTGCTCCATGGAAGCTCAAACACAAACAGGCAGAAAACAAACATTTTATTGGCACTGAAAGGCACATTCACTCGCTCCATAAGACCTCATGAGTCTTATATGCCATTCATAAGTTGCAAGTCGCAAAGTTCGACGGAGCCGTAATTGTAGCTCAAAAAAGTAGGTACGCAAGTTGAAGTTTGTGTTCTCATACATGGATTGAAACGTGACAAGTTACTTCATCAGTTGGTTGGATTAGTAGCAACGCTTAGCCTGATATCATCTAATTGTCAATGAACTGAAAGATAATGAGAACGAGAACAAAACACGCTCGAGGAGAAACTCCATTTCCACATAAACATCGAAGCTCTGTGCATGACTGTATGCTGACCAGCAAAATAAAACTGGAACTCGATGGGAGACAGGAGCCTAAAATATGCACGTCACATAGAGGACTGAAACCTACAAAGGTACAAAAACCTGGAGATAAGAACACCCAAGCACCAAGCTGACATCAATCATAACTACTTAGAAATGCAAGCCGAGAGCTTCGAGCTTCTTCAGCGTCTGGGGAAGGCCCTACAGACTAAAGGAGTCTGCATCTCGAGGGACATCTTTAAGGACTCGGCCAAGTCCACACCAGTCTCCGCAGGGACCCATTTGAAGCACTGCAGCATCTGAGCCAACCAGAGGTGAACAGTGGCCAACGCCAGTGCTTTACCAGGGCACACCCTCCTCCCTGAACCGAAGGGCGCCAGTCTCAGGTCAGAACCCAGAACGCTCACGTTCTCCTCCATGAAACGCTCGGGTTTGAAGTCGTCAGGGTCCGCCCAGATACGCCCGTCGTGGGTTATCGCCCACATGTTCACCATGGCCGTGGTCCCGGCGGGCACGAAGCTGGGACCGACATGAACGTCATGGACGGCGAGGCGAGCCCAGGAGAGAAGGGGGCCGGGTGGGTGCATCCGAAGCGACTCTTTTACGATGGATCGAAGGTAAGGCAGGTTGGCGATGTCGGCATCCGCGACAAGGCGCGAGGATCCGACGACAGCATCGATCTCTGATTGTGCTGTCGACTGTATCTCCTGGTGCAGCACCATCCTGGCCATGATCCATTCCAGAAGTATGGCAACAGTGTCCGTTCCTCTAAAGATCATTTCCTGAGGAGAAGATGAAGATCGGATATTAGCACTAACATATCTGAAAGAAAGAAATTGTACACGGTAAAACTTGAGCAGAGTACTAGAGGAGTAACAAGAGCCATGTCAAGAATAAAAGACAGCTACAGTCCAAAAAACACACTGCAACATCAGACTTGAAGAAAAAGTAGAACAAGGAAGAATGAAACGTGACATTAGTATTGGAAACAACAAGGAAAACTATGGAAAAGGTGCTCACCCACAGAACAGCAACCATATCGGAATCAGAAAGCCTCTCTTCCTTCTCCAAATCTAGCAACACATCTACAAAGTCGCCGACCTCGTTCGTTAAATCTCCACCGAACCTCCTTCGCCTGTGCTCCTCAATGATGCTGCCTACAAACACGTTGACCCTGGCCACCAATCTCCTGCACCTCCTCCTGATATCTTGAGGATCCACCCACCTCAATAGAGGGAAGTGGTCGCTCCAGTTGAACGCACCAAGTAGCTCATACCCTTCCGTGACCAGCCTCTCCAACTCCATGCCTTGGGTCTTACCAAAATCGAATCTTCTGCCAAAAACGCTTATCATCACGTTGTTCAGAGATCCAAAGTGCAGAACTTTCTTTATCCCCACAACCCCATTCGTCTCTGTGCTTGCCATTACGTCTTGGATCATTTGCTGACCGATGGCCGTCCTATGCTCCCCGAAGGCGGCGATCCTCGTCGGACTGAACAGATAGGTGGCGGAGATCCTCCTGAGATTGCGCCAGTACTCGCCGAAAGGCGCGAAGCCCATTGCCCGGTGGAAGAGGAGCTCGTAGGCTGATTCCTTGACAGGGCGATCGGCGAAGGCCGAGCTGTTGAGGATCGCCCGGGCTGTGTCGGGGTGGCTTGACACGACGAAGCGTGTGAAGCCGAAGGAGAAGGCCATCAAGTCGGAGGCTTTGAGCGACTCGGCCAGCCTGGCGAGGACCCGGTGTGCGGCGGAGCCGGAGAGGGCCAGGACCATGCCCGGGGGTCCGGGGATAGATCGGCCGGCTCTGGAGAGCGCCCACGCAATGCCGCCGGGGTAGAGCCAGAGGACAGAGATGGCGACGACGATAACGGCGGCAATCGAAGGCAGAGCCGACGCATTCGGGAGAAGGAAGAGGTAGAAAGCAGAGTCCACCGCCTGGGAGGAACCCATTGACGAAGGCGGATCAGCGAAGCGAGAAAGGTGAGATATTCGAGGGATTAGGTAGACGGGCGTGGAATGGGGAGGAGAGCGAGATACGGGGATGCGAGGGACGAAGGGCGTCAGAGCGAGCGGTTATATAGCAGTTGGGACCGGAAGGGACTCTCCGTTTCAAAAAATTAACTCCCGATTAATTTTTTATTCGCCACTCACCTGCGGTTAAAGCCTTCGGGTTACGGAACGTTATGCGCGTATCTACCTCCAGATTCTGTGTAGAAATACGCATTTGCCCATGAGTCGGCAGCCACGACTTCTGTTTCGGAGCGAGGGCTTTGCAGTCTTTTTGCCGGTGACGGGATCGGAGCACCGAGTGTCACGTTTACCGGAGTGATGGACGGTTACGCAGTGGCGGAGAACGGACAGTCTGGATTGCAGGCGCCGGCAGGAAGGACACGCGTCGACACATCAACGTGAAGCCCGATCCGCCAACTGGAAAGCCGTGCTTTTTGTCACTCCCGGTGAACTACCCGCTCATCTACCCGGTCTGGCTGCTATATACAAAAGGGTATGTAGAGTAATTTAGCCTGGTCTTAATACATTCATTCGATAACCCGAATATTAACCTTTCTTATGAATCGAAAACTACGTGGGCCCCACTTCGGGCCCGGCCTTTTAACCAAGCACACGGGAACTACTCGACGGCAATGCGCAAACGGGTGCGCAGCGAACTTTTGCTGCGTCTTCTCCGCTGAAGGCGTAACTGTAAGGATGGGGACACGCGACGGCGGAGGCGGCAGAGGGGAATGGGGCCCACGGCGGTGGGCGCCGGCGCCGGCGCTATGGAGCTACTAAAGTTTAAGAGGCAGCGGCGGAGGCAGGGGCCCACCTGGGCACGGTATCCGATGCGTCCCCACAACTGTCCCGCTCGTGATGGTTCGTGTGCCGTCGGCGTACGGCACGCGGCCGCCCGTTCGTCTCCGCCGTCACCGACGCCCTCAACTCCTTGACGGAGCAGCTGAGACGTTATAACACGTGACGACGCCCACGAGGCTCGTTCGAGGCGCGGGGGAGGGGGGGGGGGGGGGTAACACAACTCGTCCCACCCGTTCCCAGTTTTACACCGCGCCGGGGCCTGCTCGCGCGGCCTTAGATTTGGCGGCAGGTGAGCGACACGAGGAGGACATGGATAGGTGGCGGTCCCGCGGGGCGGGGCCGGAACTCGGAGCCGTGACATGATATGACGGGAGGCGGTGGTGGTGGCTGGCATGGCGTTGCAGGCAATGGATGATGCAGGAGGGGGAAGGTGTGGACGTAGTACAACAACAGTGGCCGCCGCGTTTGGTGGTGGTGGTGCGTGGGGGTTTGATGGGTGGGTGGGTATTATTTGCATTGATGAGGCGTGTTGTTGTTGATTGTGACCGCGGTTGGGCCATGCAGCAGCAGAAGCATCCCCGACTCCTGCTTTTGGAAGAAAAGCGACGCTTCTATTATTTCTGATGAGCTCATCATGTGATCGCTTCCAAAATAACACCCCTTTTACTCCAAAAAGGGTCCTCCTTCATATATCACATTTCTTTAATAACCGTGCCATCAATAAAAAAAAATATTTTTTTCATGAAAAAAATCAAGATCATGTCATGAAAATAGTTATTGGCTTCTAAATTAATTATTAGCACTTAGAACACCTCAGCAACTGATCAAAGTATGCCATCAACATAACGATAAGAAGAATCATGCGGTATGATTGGATGATTTTTTTTTATTGGCTTCTAAAATAATAAATATAACAATAATCATGTGGTATGATTGGACGCCATCATTTATTTTAGAAGCCACGGTTATAAATCATCGTTGTTAGTAATCAATTTTTCTTTTAAAAGTTAGGCATTATTTTTTAATTTGATTCTAAAATTTGTTATTGTTGAAGATTTTATCTTTTAGACAATTTTTTTAATATTTTTAATCAATAAATATGATATATATTGATTCTTAAAGAAAAAATTTAAGTTTTCACTTTTTCAGTTAGAACCTTCCCTTTTTACTTTTGTTTTGTTCTCTCATCTATTCCATTGCCAGCAACCTCCTCCGTCTCGTCACTAGTGGCATCATTCACCCCTCCCAGCCACCCACCACCTCCGCCTCGTCATGAGTCTCAATCATTTTCACCCCATAGTGTTGCCACCTCACCTCTTCTTTACCTTGCTATGCCCCTAGCTGCTTCTAATCATCTCTAACATGGATTAAGTTGATTTCATTTAAGTCGTATGATATCCTTGTATTTCTGTTTGTAAAAGGATAGTCTTTTCAAAATCTCTTAGGTCTCTTAAGGATCTATAAAAGAAAAGATGAGTTATAGAAAACGTTTAACTCGGGATCCTATAAACATTCATTTCAACAAACAATTGATAAGTAATGTAAATTATAAATATAGATTTTGTAAGCTTTGAATGGTCATATGATAAATGGTCCAAGGTAGTTCGTCATGACTAAAAGTTTTCATAAGTGTCCACATAATACTATTGTGGAATAAGATAACGAATTAGCCCTAGATACTACCCCAAATGCTTATCTAATCATATGTCACTTGAGTAGCTCTTAGGTGTTGTGCTGACACTCTACACCACTCTATAAAGCTAGAAAACCTCTAAAATGACTGCTTGGATGGTTTGTTTCTTGGCAATTTGACCTCTATATGATGATTGTACACAACCTATATTTACAAGCATCTAGCCATATGTCACTTGAGTAGCTCTTAGGTGCTATGCTAACACTCTATACCACTCTGTAGAGCTAGAAAACCTCTAAAATGGCTGCTTGGATGGTTTGTTTTTTTGCAGTTTGATCTCTACATGATGATTGTACATAACCTATATTTACAAGTAGAAAACAACTACAAAAACTAACCAAAATAGATATGCTAAATCTACTGTAAGCCCTCTATATGTTGTGTAAAATATGAACAAAATTAAAAGATAGGGACATGCACGAGCATTACATTGAACTCCTTATTTATAGCTTTGTCCATGACATTCTCCTCCATTTATTTTTCGATATCTTCATCAAAACCTTTGCAGATGTTGCATCTCTTTTCCTTTATTGAATCTTTAATCTTCTATTCCAGTTACAATACATCTCTTGGCTCCTATCTATCCTTCGTCGCTATTGTTGAGCAATTAAATTTTGATTTGTCATACTGCTTCAACTCACAAATGGCTCTGATTCTGGTGTAGGGTCAATCGAGTTATGCTTATCTTTGTTGATTCCTGTAGATCCTTCAAATAAAGAAAAATACATTCCTTAATATGTGTTAGTCTCTTAAACATCTCGTATTACTTGAACTAGGTGGATGCTTATTAGAGCTTTAATGAGTATCGCCTATAAACTTTGAAGTTTGTCCATTAATTTTTCTTTCACTTAGTTATCATCTCCAAGTAGGTTTACATCACTTTCGCTTTCAATTAGCATTCTATTGAGGAATGAAGCAAATCGTTTACTCTCGATATCACCGATCATCATTAGTAAGGATTTGATAAATGTTATCTTCTACTAAATTTTTTCGAATGGTCTTTAAACCCTGTACAAAGCTCTTATACTAGATAAATAAGAGAACTAGGACACTCTGTTTTACCCATTCTCTTAAAAGTTGAGTAATAAAGCAAATATTACTCGACTTCACCCGTATTCTTAAGGGTTGTAGTCTATGCATCGAGTTGGTTACTAGCATTTGTCTACTCTTTGCTTGTACTTTCAAAGCACCTAAAGTGCTTGCACTCCTTGCGTTAAGTTAGCTACTATGAATCATCTTTTCATTATCATCGAATTTCTAAAATACAAGAAGTTTTTCTTGAAATAATTGTACGATAAAGTGTCTAAGGTGGTCCGCCATGGCCAATAGTCCCCACAAGTGCCCACATGATACTGCTATAGAATAAGGGAAAAGTGTAAAATTTTACCCCAACTTGAGATAAGTTTCCAATAGTTTTGGTCGTCCCAGGGATTGTGCCGTCTTCTCCATCATTTCTATCACATACTCTTCTAAGTATGAAAGGTATAACATTACATACTATCTATTTCATTCTATGGTCGAGCACTCATGCATCAAACCGAAGTCCCCTACTTTGCAACGAATCAGCCCTAGACACTACCCTAAAAGCTCATCCAGCTATGTGCCACTCGAGTAGCTCTTAGGTGTTGTGTTGGCTGATATTTCATACTATTTTACAAAGTTAGAAAACTCCCAAAATGACTGTTTGGATGATTTATTTCTGGGTAGTTTTATCTTTCATAATGACTACACACAAACTATGTTTACAAGTATGAAATAATAATAAAAATCAATCAAAATGAGTCTGTCAAACCTACTATAAGTCCTCTATATGATGTGCAAAACATGAATAAAATCGAAAGACACAAACATATACCAGTATTATGTCGAACACCTTATTTATGGTTTTGTCTAGGACACACAACATCCACATTCTCTACCTCCTTGACCCCTTTCATGAATAAATGCTCTCCCTTCATAAGAGCAAAGAGATTAATAATTTCATATAAGTTTTCTATAGTTCCATGATACTACCATGCTCATGAGCCTATTATCTGTTGCCTCACATTTAGATCCCTTTCTTCAATATAGGTAAATCCATCTCTATGACACTCTTCTAAGTCTACCTCCATTCTACCTATTCCCCTGCCTTATCCACCTTTACTTTCTCTTGGCCTCCCCCCTCTACCCCATTGCCCTCCTCTCCTTTATTGCTACCTTTGACAGTCTCACGTGCCTCCAAATTGCCTCTCTTCTTCCCCTTTCTTTTTGTTGGCTCTACCAAAATAGTCAAACTCCTCTTATTATCCCTAAGATTACCTCCACCCTTATCGAGCATGCCCTCGCCCTCATGCCAAGGTCCCCTTGAACTTGTTATTGCTTCTTTGCCCCTTTCGACCACCTGCTTCAATACTTTTATATTTTTCAAGCAGTTTCCCTTAGTCAATGGAAAGATAGACTGCAACTCCCATGAATGACCATCGCCATCATGTTATAGCACTCTTGTCGATTATATTCTCCTTTACGTCTTTGGACTCTCTAATATTGCCAATTCAGTCATTAATGGAGGAGCAACATTATGCTTCATGTGGAGGTTGTTCTTATGAGAGTCAATATCACTAGCATCAAAGTCGAATTATATATCATTTGCCTCCGCAACAGCCTCTCATCATTGACCCTCGAGCATTGCAAGGGCCAGAAGGTGACATTTGTTGAATCTCATATTTTGATGATAACAACCACTTGATATGTGTTTATGTTTTAATCTGCGTTTTGAGTGACGCAGGATGCTTCGATCAGGATGAGACAATTAAAGCAGGAAGAATCATGTTGGGCCGGAGGAACATGTCAGAAGATTGGACGTCGGGCCAGTGGA
>LVTN01000170.1:56429-126785 GCA_001649415.1 Musa itinerans
TTACCAGCAATGTTGTTGAATAATGAAAATTAATATTCAAAGACAGGATTGATTGATGAAACTCCATGGGGAGAATGAATGCATATGCGAGATAAGCAGATTGCAATGATCTGTTATCAATTTTATTCTCAAATGATCTGGTACAACTATCAGCAATTGCAACATGTATTCTCAAAATCTATTCTTTAGACCACTTGTTTCCAAACCTTTGATCTTGTTCAAGTATTCTTAAAGAATTGCTATCCAAAATACCTGAGAATCGAGACCTCTTAAAACTACTACTGATGAGACTGGAAGTGAAGTTCTCTTTCCCTTCTATTCACTGGAATACTGGAACAACAGGAAACCAATACTGAAACAGTCAATCAGTGAGAACGACCATCCAACTTCTTCAACAGTCAGATACTGTATGTGTCAAAGTTGATTGTATATGGACAATAGAAGGACAGCACAAGCATAAAGATGCCAGAAAAAACCACGAGAAGCTCGATGAGACCCTACACAGCAGAAGCACCTCTGGTTATCTGACCTTTCAGCATGTTACCCAAACAGATAGCTGTCCTTAGCAGATTTGAAGCAGCTTTCAAAGAATCAATCATCTGTCACTATCTCAATAACCAGCAGGATATTTCTTTCCCCCTCATCTCAATTAGAGTCGTAATTAACAAAGTTATCATTAATTCATCTTCCTAGAGAAACAATGAAAAGGGTAGACATCTGCTGCAGCATTCCAATATAGAAAGAATATTCTCATATGATACTGTTTGTATGAAGAATAAGTAGACATCATTGGACAAACCAGCTGCATTCAGCAATACATTTCCTAATTAAGTACAAAAATGTTCAGCATGCGATACATATACCATTGGATTTTAATGGTACTCATGCAGTTATTTCAAATATTTATAACTGATAAACATAAACATGACATTCAATTCAGTCAACATCCTCAAAGTGGGCGCTATATTCAAAGGTAGACCTCATTATCAAGGAGATATCCAGAGCCTCTCCTAGAGATGTTACCAATAACTCAATATGCCCGATCGATCACAGGTGATAACCTGATTAAAAGGCTTAAGCAGAAAACCTAAGCGTAAATCTAATAAATTCATACTGTAACAAATTCAGCAGAAACGTTTTTAAAATATCATGAGTTCTAAACAAACACACAATATATCATGTGCAGTTCAACACTAGCTTTTAAAAAGAGCATGCATAAAATGTTCTCACCATCCATTGTTTAACAGAGAATTATAATCCTTTTTCTTGTAAAATTTAGGCTTTCAAATGACTCTCCTGTGTTTTGGTGAAAAATGGCACATAAAATAGTTACACAAACAGAAGCAGAGGAAACAATAGAAAGCATCACAGCTGAAAGAAAAAACAAGCATAACAATGACAATTTAACAAACCAGCATATTCATCATTATTCTACTTCATTGCACAAGCACCTATAAGATATAACAATTGTCTTTCTTCATAACTTGTTAAAACTACTTTCTCTTGTTGCATTACTCAAAATGAGAAATATTCACATTGTGTAAAATCTTATTACTCTTTACCACTTCCAAGGAAAAAGCTAGACTTAACAGACAAGATAACTTTGCAGGCTCCCTTCTGAGCAGCTGCGCTCTTATATGGCCAGAAACTCAACCATAGGCAGTGCCTCTGACAAAATTGCCAGAGGCAAATGGAATCAAACATAATTAACTTGCATTGCTTAAAAAAAGCACCATTTGACCCCGTGACAAGCTTCACACAACCAACTCATCACCATCCTAAAGGCAGAGATCTCCAAATGCAAGATCAGATACTGCTATCAGATACAATGTCCATGGAAATGTCTTCCTCTAAGAGCAATTTCTGTAGGCAGTTAAGAAATGCTAGTCTAAAATAATGTAATATTAAAAAAAATGGCTTAAAATCTCAGCCAAGACATACTATTTCAACTGATAATGGAGGAACAGTTTGATCTGGGAAAAATAAAGACTATGCTTAGCTAGCTTTCTTCCTGACTTGATAGAGTTTTGAAATTTACAACACCAGACAAGAGGAAGTGAACAATCCTGATGAATAAAATGGTTAATTGGGTCAATTTGTTGTTTTTTTCTTTTTTCTACCAATCTCGTGAAGGCATGACTTGAAGGAAAAGAGGCCAAAGCTGTTGTCTCTGTGACCCCCCACCTTGTGAAGCAAGCTCAACCTGTATCCACCAAATGTCAGAGGTAAAGCCTAGTTGTTCTGTTCACAATCTGCATCACTAAACTGCATACTGCAAAACTGATGCAATTTTAGAAGACAAATGGGATACTACTGAATAAGATACATTTGAGACCTACTATGGCGTATCCTTATAATTTCCAAGGAAACCTGGCTATAATTACAATTGAAAACATACAAAATCCTCTTTGTCTTCAGTTCAAAAATCCCTCTTCAAACATATCCATAATAAACAAGGGCTCAAGCCTCAACTCTCTTTATGCCAACATGGAGAAGACCAAATAATAACCAGATGCTTAACTATATTAAAAAAGGACAAAGAAATAGGGGCAGTAATAAAATAAAGAACAATTATCTATGTCAATTTAAACACCTACAATTCATGAACTTATCAACTACCAATTATACAGAAAAAGAAAAAGATGCTAGTAACATTGACTTGCTTATTGTGGTCAGGTATCCAACTTATGATAATTAAGGGTAACTATTGTCTTGCTGTAATTCTAACCTAGATTAAGCATATGTAATCACATTATTATACAAAAACATTAAAATAGGGGGAAATATACAAAATAAGAAACAACAGAAAATATTACTGTCCAGAGCATTTGCCAGTATTTTATAGCAAGTATAAGTGCATATGATGTTATCGATATGCACATGAAATCCTACAAAATGACACAAATATAAGATGCTGAACAAGTTTTGTCAACAGAAGCAATCAAATATGACGAGCAACAAGAAAAAAATTATGAACAAATGAAGTATGTTAATAAAAGCATAAACAAGAACAATTTATCATGGGAGAACACAAAATTATTTTTTCACAAAGAAACAAAATATAATACAATGACATTTATCGCTCAGGCAAAAGATTTATCAAAGACTCCATGAAAATATTTGAAACTCAAAAACGATTTTAACAGAAAACCTAGCTCAAATTTCAAGAACACTCGAATTATTCTATAACAAAAAAAAGTCGGAGTCCCTCAATCATACTATCCCAAGCATGCAAAACCTACATGGAAGAAGATGAATTTGAACCAAACAATATGAAATATACCATGTTAAGTAATCATATACAAAGTACCACCTGTGATACGTCGACCAGCTACATGAGAACCACACACAATTACATTTTCCAACTTAATCACAAACATGAATGGTGAATTCAACATTAAGTATAGAAAGATCAAACCTCACAGGATACATGGATCAGATTAAAGTTTAAAGGGACTTTACATAACCTACAAATTTGAGTTCTTAACCAAATCCCACATGACTACACGAGGCTTAGTGACCTCAGTCATAAATATGTCAAGCATGAGAAAGAGTCATACTATGAGGGAAGGGAACTGATACATTTGGGAGCTACTGGTACCTCCTTTGCTACAGCAATGTCTGGAATGTACAGTATTCATTGCCACAAGCAAGGATCTGTGTGTCCATGCTACTGCCACATCCCGTGCCAATGAAGTATTGTCAGTAACAATTCTGTGCCCAAACATAGTAGCAGTCTTGGCATGCATTGCTCATAATGGACAGCATATATTGCATCACATATATATGTTCAACTCATCTTAGGTCCCTCAACAATTTTTCAAAAAATAAAAATAAAAAATAGGACATACTACCTCATATACATTATGATAAATGGAAGAGATATTTACCAGAGGAACTTCTTTCAATTCACCATTTAAATATATTTACCTTGTAAATAGTATGAATAATCCAATTAGAGCAAAATATGGCAATTGGGAATGGTCTGATAGCCTACATGCTTCAAGAGACTATTGAATAAAACAGAGAATAATAAACAGAGAAACCAATGTTCCATTATAGTAAGAACAGAAACACTTTATGGCTTTAAACTAGAACATTGAAAAAAGGACCCATAACTTTTTAATCAACACACAGATTCTTTGTTGGAACTAGCAATAGCACAAGGAGTTGCATAGGAGTTTACAAAAATACTTAAATGAGTCATTTCGAAGCTACAACACCCTTTGTATGTATCAGCCACATTCAACCCTATGCAAACTAGGTCAAGAAGAGGTTGCCAGTCACTATGGTTTTTGCCACATGGAATACGATCGATGAAGTACAAACCAGATTATTTTAAACATATTTTCACTTTAAAGGTCAGCACTTGAGGTCACTACTAGTTATTTTCATAAGGTGGCAGTTGGCTTTACTTGTGTTCTGCGTTCTTCTACTTTTAAAGCAGGAAGTTACAAAATCCTGCAAAAGCCCTGTATGCTAAACTTACACAAATTGTAAATTTTAAAATTATATAACATTGTGCAAAACTTCAGGAGTAAAATTGTTCTACTTTTGAACTTTTTAAAGCAGAGTTGAGTGAGTGACCATCTAACTTTCCCAAATATGGAAAAAAGGAAAATCACGACGCAAGAAGTTTGGTCCAACTCCCTGTTGACAAACAGGATAAAAAGCAGAGAAATCAGATGTGTCATTTGTGTCGGCCAACACATCCAAGGAAGAAGGTAATCATACAATGACTCCTTGGACAAATCACATAAAACTTCTCTTGGTTCTTTCCTTTTTTTAAAAGTTGAATCGTTGAACAAGCCTCCCATACTGTCCATTCCACATCTTGCTTTCAAGACCCGATAAGAATTTGCTTCATATTGATTTACTCCTACCGTCTAATTATAAAAATGGGATCAAGGTGCATGAGTTTCAATTATGTACTTCCAACTGTTATTTAACATTAATGCTATTAACATTATATTAACAAAATATTCATATATCTTCTAATTTTGTATTTACCAAACATCACTCATTTTTTATTTCAAAAATAGTTATAAGTTGTAACCATCAAACAAACTTTCTAAAAAATTAAAAAACCCTTATGTTTTTTTCGTTTCCAAAAAATATAGATATATTACGAAATACAAGAAGTTTCAATGTAGATGAATCCTAAAGTTCTTAAACTCTATTATATATTTCCAGCTGGTAACGGCCATTTTCTCCAATAAACAGATTGACAAGTTGCTTGTTATTAACCCCATAAAAGGGTAACCTACTGGTGCAAGTTTCTTCAAACAAACCGTAGATGACTCAAGGGGGAACTGATCCATTTCGAGTTGCTTTGAACCAAACAAAACTCAAGCATTCACAACACTGACCATACTAAATGTTTGCTCTTTACTCTTGCAAAGAAAAAAGCAAAAAAAAATTCAAGAAATGGACTTTCAGATGACATATGTTTCATACCTAAGGTTTTTCACATAGCTCAACAATTGGGAACAGAATTTCCACCAAATTTGATATGCCAAGAAATACTGTTACAATTCCTCACTGCAAGCCTGTTTAAATGAGCTTTACAGCTGAGCAAGATCATGTGGCTTCTCCATAGCTTCTCTAAGTATCATTTCTGCTCTCCTCTTCTTGTCATCCTTCTCGTCATCCCTCAAAGGCCACGAGTCTTTTCTTGCATCCAAAGCATTAGAAGATAATGATGCAGCTATAGATTTCTTGTCAACTCCAATCTTGAAATGCACTGTAGGCCTGCTTCTAAGAACAACCTTCTTGTCACTAGCACTATAGTCAAGAGAACCCACCTTTGCAGCCTCAAAGACAGGAGCAAAAGTCTCAAGCACCGATAACCTTTTGCCAGCATCTGCCTCATGTAGACGAGCATTTTCAGATACTGCTTTTTCTTTATATGGTAAAGGTGGGGCCAGAAATGGGTTGCTACCGACCACCTGCTTCCCCTTCCCAACATCACCATCACCAGTAGGTTGAAACCCAGCTGCTTCACTGGAGGCAAGTCGCTTCTGTAAGCTTAACAAAGACCTTTCTGCCTTCCTCCGCTGCCTTGCTTGTTCGACCTTGTCTGTTTTGGCATCAGTGGTCCTCTTGTTCCAAACAGGCGTGTGGACATAGGTATGAGTATCAGGGAGCCTTGGAAGCCAATCAGGTATGTGCTTTCCCGGTGGTTCTTTGTTAACCTGAGCAAAGCTAGGTGTCGCCTTAGGTACACGAGGAATAGGGAATCTAGGAATGGGCTGAGCAAACGGGACTTCCTCTTTTGTGCTAACAAAATGAGTGATCTCTCGAACAACACCTGAACCAACTAAGCAATGGTGAACATCAGATGCGCCAGAAAAACCTGCTTGCGAACTCAAATCTTCTAAGCTCTGGATGATATCAAAAACATTGCAACTCGTTCTACCAGCCAAATGAGCATAGAAACTCGCACTTTTGCCTAGATCACATATGTACCGGACCGTGACCTCTGTGAGGGCGTCGACGGCAGAGTAATGCGATCCCTGAAACCCGACGGTCTCACAAATCTGGGCGACGGCAATCTTCACAACGGCACGGCCGAACTCGTCAGTTGCCGATGACGGCAGACTCTTCTTCAAGCTGCTCTGCTGATCACTTTCACTCTCCTTGCCACCATCGCTCATGTTCAACTGATCACATTATCGGCGCCAAAATCGGCGCCAGAATCAGGGGCTTGGCCAATCACCACGGCTCTCTGTCGATCCGCTGGACCTCCGAAGCTCAAATGGCAAAAGTGTGCGCGATCCTGGGATGGGGCTTCAACAAGGTCCTTTAGGAAAACCCTAGATTGCAGTATCATTCGTACCAATATCCACTACATAGAGCGCTAAGGAGTTCCTGAAGCCGGTGGGGGACACAGGTGGTCGCCGGGGCAGCAATCCGGTTCTTAAATGCCTGAAATCGGTAGAAGGTCTAACCCAAGAACAGCGAGATCTAGGGTTTGGGAACAAGAGGAATTGATCGCGACGGAGCAAGAAATGGGACAAAAGAATCAACGGTTCCGGAGAAAAGGTAGTTGGGAACAAGAAACAGATCAAGAAACCCGCGATAAACCCTAAAATTTCGAAAGTGAAGAAGAGAGGGAGAGTGATCGAGAGCGAGAAGGCAAGGGTGGGTGGGTTATTTGTAGAGGAAGAGGAGGGTGTGAGATCTGGGGGTGGGTGGAGGAGGCGTGCTCCAAGCGACATACGTGGCGAGCAAGCAGGCGTGTGGAACACGGGGTTGTAGAGTTCCTGCGGAGCAGCAAACCGCGGCCGATGCGTCTGCCTACCTGTTTCGAGGGCTACAGAGAACAGGCTTCGCCTCGCGAATGGGCCACAACATCTCTGTCATGTGGAGCCCATCTCTCAAGACTCTTCCGCGTGCCATAGTGGTTGGGTTCATGTGGACCCATCTGTGGGTCAAATCACGTATATCATATGGGGTAATCCGCCCGCAAAAACTAACGGGATCACCCTTGAAAAATACTCGGGCTGACGCGACCTCTCAAGGCGTACTTGTGGAACCGAGCAAGTCATGGATAGCGCGATTTAGATGGGCCCCACGAGAGTCCACGTCACCCCGGAAACCTTCCACGGACCATTCGCCACTCTTCCAGTAACGAAGAAGGGTCCCCCGTGTCCCTTAAACAGCGTGTTTCGGCCACGTTACGTCGTTTGAGTTGATCGCATTGGTGTCTGGTGTTCTTAACGCGTCTTTGCTCACCACGTGGGCTCGTGCGAGGGCAATATCAAAGACTAGATAAGATTTAAGTAGATAGGGACCTTTCCGCCCTTGGATTTCGAGAAGCACGAATCTCGAGAGCAGTGGGATTCCCACATCAAACTATTGTTAGAAGAGCTCGGCGCTGTTTCTAATACCAAACAAAAGTCGTATTTTTCTGAGTAAAAACCTTTAAAATCATTGAAAAATTAAAAAAGAAACCAATGGAATCGCTACTTATGTTGAATCACTACTAAAAAGATAAAACAAATTGAATAATTATTTCTATCACATTTGCCTACTATGTGAAAGGATTGAGCTGAGCTATATGAACTTTATACTGATCTATACTCATCTGAAGAATCAACTTCAAAATGAAACAAATTAGACTTAAATAGTTCCTAAAATCATCTTTTGTAAAATATATATTTAATTAATTATATTATAAGATTACACATCAGGACTCCATGGCCCAATGGATAAGGCGCTGGTCTACGAAACCAGAGATTCTGGGTTCGATCCCCAGTGGAGTCGTAAGTTTTTGCCGCTAATCGCGATGGTTTAAAAAGGAGTCGAAACCCTAACCTCGAGCCTCTTGGATGCTCTAATCTTTGGCATATAATGACTTCTGGAGCTCTCAGATCAACGGCGAGCGGCGAGCGGCGAGCGGCGAGCGGATGTGGATTCGCAACTCGGTAAATCTTTTCTATCTGCCCTCCTTTTTAGTCTCCATAGTTCCATCAGATGCTATAGACCATAGAAATCTCCTGCGAGTTTTTAGTTCAGACTTGTTCTTCTCCCCTTAGTGATCTGGTTCTTGTAATTATCTGGGTGCCTTGAGCAAATCTTTGTGGGGCTTGTTCAGATACAAGAAATTGTAGTTATACCTAAATTTCCTTCTATTCGGCGAAATAGATATTTGGTCTCCGAAGCCCCAAACATCATCTCATTTGCTATTTCTATTATCGCTTGGATTGAGAAAGTATAAAATTATCATAGTGACTTTCACCAGCTTCGAGTATTTCAATCAAGTATAAAATGAATATTTCTCTAGAACGGGATAAAGCAAGGGCCTTTTTTTTTTTTCTGAAGACTGTCAATCACTGGGATTTGGCCATGGCTTCTTCTTTCATAATGTTGGTAACATTTGTGGTCTCTCTTGGCTATAGATTGACTGAATCATCAGCCTTGTTGTCTTACTAACTGCCCAATTCCACTGCTCGTTGACCTGCCATTAGTAATTTTTAAATGACTTCCTCCTCAATAAATGGTCAATGGATCTGTAGTGGATACACCTCATCTTCAGTGCATACTTACTTCAAAAACCAAAGAAGAAAGAATAAATCACATATGTAGAATATGAGAAACATTGATGTTTTAGAAAATCAGAATTGCTGACCAAATTGACAAGCTCTCCCCAACAGCTACAGGTGAAGGATTTAGAAATAAAATAAGAAGCGAAAAGGGAAGAGGGAACTTTGATTATCGTATAAATAAACAATTTCTAAAAGCGCAGCTTAGCCATAGTCACAAAGAATGATCGTGAATACAGGGCTCTCACCCATACATGGTCTGAGGAGGGTCAATGTGTGCTGTTCAAGTGGAGAGACTTTCTGTGTCTTGAACCTTTGAGTGAATAACAGGAATATAACTTATAATAATGCTAATTGACTGGACAATTTATCCATAGCCAGTAGTGAAATCAAGCCAGGTTGTTGTACTTGAATGTGATGTGAAAAAAGTGAGATTCTAAATAGGGTATTGGTGATCAAACTAATAATGTTGGAAATGAATGACTCTTGGAATTTTGAGTCTATTGAAATGAACATTTCAAAATACTTGTCATGTCTATATCTTGACACTTCTGAGATACTTCTTGGCAAGATACTTAAAAACATGTGAGGACAATTATTTCACTAATACATATATGATCAATGTATTGCATGCATGTATGACGTTTTATAAGCCTTCAAAACATCTAATTTATTGGCAATTTGCCTGTAGATTTGGCAGTGGACTACTTGTTAATGTTCTTGTAATGGTTATGCTTCTCATGGATTTGTATGATGATTACAATGTATCTAAATTGTAGAAACTGAAATAGTATTAAATAAAACATACCATGTCATGAACTGCTATTTTACATAGCATGTCATGTTGATTACAATTTGCTTATTTGTGTTATCCATATCTTGTGTCATGATATCAAACAATCCATTTTTTGCCATAATAAAGAAATCAATTGAAGAAATCTCATAATCTAACCATGCTTTTAAAAATTGTAAATCATGCAGAGAAATAATTGCTAATATTTGCAGGTGGATCGATTCATTTTACATATGTTGGGACCACACATGGGTGTGCCATATACATAGTATTGTGCAGTCTTTGGGTTGCATGAAATGCTTTCTGAAACTATATTTGTCCATTGACTGCTATATATTGAGTAGTATATTTGGCATTTACATGTTGGAAGCTACATCTATATTATCTTCTTCTTTTTTTTTTTACTTTACCTGTGAAAGAACGAATATATTCAATATTTAAGTAATCTTGTTGAGTTTATGATGACTACGGTGAACAATTTTCTTTTATTTTGACATTTTTGCAATGCTAACTTATTAGGGTTTTTTTATTTATGTTAGAGTAGAAGTAACCAAGCGTTAGTAAAATCAAGGTCTCGGATACTAGTTGGATCTGTTTTATTGACTAATATTTACTGGT
The DNA here is from genome assembly GCA_001649415.1 of Musa itinerans. Taxonomy (NCBI): domain Eukaryota; kingdom Viridiplantae; phylum Streptophyta; class Magnoliopsida; order Zingiberales; family Musaceae; genus Musa; species Musa itinerans. The sequence continues at coordinate 66,888 of LVTN01000170.1, forward strand.
TTGACTAATGGCATATTCCAATGCATATATGATTATTGATTCCTGAAAATGGTATTGTATGAGATTTGAGCTATCGATTAAAATATGAACAACGTCATATGTCCGTGGTTCTTTTCATTGTTTATTCGGTTTAGTTAATTGAGGGTGCATTTTTTCCTTAGTTGATCAGATATAGACCATTAGTGAAAGTATTCGGACATGCAAAAAATTTTACTTCCTTGGTTTCTTTGAATAATTATTATTTTTTGTTTTTTTGTCTTATGTCCCTTTTAGTACAATCTACTGGCTGATTGCCTTGTGATTGGTAATTATCATCTTTATAATATTGGCTCTCTAATTGTAATCATCTCTTCACAACAAGTTGCTCACCAACCTCATGATATTGTTAATACTTGAATGATTTTGTTTGGTGTTTGTCTGAACTGGTACCCTGCACATTCATATTTCACTAGGAAGTTCTAAAGTTTGAACTTAAATGTGGAAAATAACTCCTATAGAAAAATCCCATACATAGGATGGTTCGGTTTTAAAGGTCATTTTTCAACACTAATAGTATTTGTTCTTTTTTTGTATAAACTGATTTATTAGCTGAGCAGTTAGAGCATTGTGATAAACTGCTAATAATACGAAGGTTGAAGGTTTGAAGTTTATATATATATATATATATATATATATATACAATTTTTTTAGAAAATACTAAGATAAACTTCCATTGATAGAATGATTACAAAAATCTAAAGTGAAGTTTGTGAAAGAAAATTATATGCAAAAAGAATAATACATGCTCAGTTTACTTAGATTGCAATTTTGAACAGATTAAGCAGCCGTTGTTGACAAGAATGTAACAGGACCATGACCAAATAAGAAAAAAATGACTAGGATCAATAGAATTGGTCAGATTGGCTGATTTTTCTGGTAAAGAAATATATAATTTACGAAAATAAAAATAAAAACCCCATAAATGGCAACACATTAGAAAATTCTAAAATGAAATTTGTGAAACATATGCATACAATATAGTCGGATTGCAATTTTGAACATATTAAGCAGTTTTTGTTCACAAGATTGTACCAGGGATCATATCAAATAAGAAAAATATGTCTAGGATCAATAGATATGTTCAGATCAGATTTATTTATGATAAAAAAAATAAGAAATTTCAAATAAAAAGATAAAAAAGGATACATTTGATCATTAGTTAATCAGATGTAAACCATTCTTGAAATTGCTTTGACATGTTAAAAATGTTGTTTTGTTTCCTAACTAAGTTGATTTTTTGTCTTCAGTGTCACTACTAGTTTCTCCTTTTATTGTTGTGTACAAATTGATAGTAGCAACCATTTATAATTCAGTCTCATAAAGTAAACTCTTATGTTGAGATATCGGTATACTAATCGACCGTCGGTATGGTACGTACTGACATACCGATTCATGGTACGATGGGGTGTATCGATAAATCAGTATGTATTGTCCATATTGGTCTCCTATCGGACTAGTACGTACCGCTCATATCGAGCGGTATGTTATTGTATAACGAACCTATGTGCTATATACTTGTATTACATTCGTCTTCTATACAATGGGTATTATATTTGGCATGTACCTCTTATTGCTTCTATCTCATGTATGCTGGATATGATGTAATTTTCTTCTCTTATTTGACTTTGCTTGTTATGTAGTGAAACTATTTATACTTGAGTAATCTTGTTGAATTTGCAATGACTAAAGTGAAGCTTGTCTTTAAATTTGTCAATTGTGCTTTACTTGTTTAGTGAAAAGGATTTTGGATTTATGTTAGATTAGAAATTTACTGGTTTGACCAAATGCTAGTACCTGGCCATATAGGTCGATACCAGTCAGTATTCAATTTTTTTGATGGTATAGGACTGTATAGACTCTAGTATATTGGTGTCATAATGGTCCGACCATTTATCAAAACCGGTATTAGGCACAAATTTAAATCCTTAACTGAAATATGAGTCTAGCATCAAATTCATATAGTTCTTGTTCATTATTTATTTGGTTTAGTTGTTTAATAATACATTTTATTTTTTGTTGATCAGACCACGAGAGGTAGATTACTATTGAAATTGTTTTGATATGTTAAAAATCTTGTTTTGTTTCCTAATTTCTTTTCGAAGTTGATTTTTTTTTCTTCTAACAATGCTGTCTTTTTTTCCATATTACTAAGAAAATTGTCTTGCCATTATAATTTTCACTCTCCTACAATAAAGTTAATTATTTTACAATTGGATCATCTTTTATGGTATAATCATATAATAACCTCATGATATCATTATCTACTAAAGCATGTATGATTCTCTTTGATATTTGTATTATGTATTATTGGAAAGTTTAATGTTTGATACAGACAATGGAAATTGGTAATTTTTAATTCATATTAATATATATATTTAATAATCCTATACTAAAATTTTGTCAAGGCCTATTAGCTCAGTTGGTTAGAGCGTCGTGCTAATAACGCGAAGGTCGCAGGTTCGAAACCTGCATGGGCCAAAATTTAAATTATATTTTTACAGCATAATAATAATATATAATTTTACAGCATTTGTAGTATTTTATTGATAGACAAAAGTTGGTAGATATCTCTAATGCTCTTAAGTGCACACCTAAAATATTGATATGGTGGTATATCATATCCTCTTGCAAAGAATTTTTTTTAAAAGTTATGTTTAAAATATATATGATGTAATATATTCATTTGAGTGATAAAGATTGTTATCCGCTCTATGTGGGTCTTTGTTTTTTTTTAGCGTTGCAGATTTATATTCACTAATTGATTTTTGTTGGCAAGAAATATTTTTTAATAGACATTAAAATAACATTCATCGATGAGTTTCATTTTCTGAAAATGAGTGTCGCTATGGAATTAAGTTGATTTATATTTTTTTAATGGATTAAGTAGATAATAATCTCTACTGAAATTGTTGTGAGATGTTTTAATATATGTTAGATAGGATAGTTATTTGTAGTGATAAAGATTATTTTTCACTCTACGTGAATAATATTTTTTTGAGTAAATTCCTTATAAAAACTTAAGTTTTATATTTTTCCAATAGAATGCCCTTTTATTTTTCAAAGGATAAGATTACCATTGCCTTCGCCCATCGATCGTCGCCTTTCTTCCACCGTCACCACCTTCACCCACTATATAGTTGATTGTTGCCTTTGTCTTATCATGGTTGCCTTCACCCCATCGTGTTGCACTATAAGCCACCTCCATTACTATGAGATCCTCTTCATTATCTTCATTACTTTTGTCGAGTTGTCATGAACTTAGTTGGAGTTACTTAAGTCATGAGCCATCCTTTTGACAATTTCACGAACTTAATTAGAATTGTCTAAGTTGTGAGGTACCCATATGTCAATGTCATGGACTTTGTTAGGATTGCCTAAGTTGTGAGGTACCCTTGCATTATCCGTTTGTAAAAGGTCAATCTATTTATAATCTTGCTTAGGTGCCAAAGGACCTATAAAAGAGTAAATTGATAAATTCGAAAGCAAGCGATAGTGAAGTCCTGACATCTCGCGAAGAGGACAATTTTATAAGAAATCGAGCAAACACTTGGTCTATAAGAGAGAAAAGAGATGAAAGAGAAAATAAAGACTTTAGAAAGCAAACGAACAGTTATTAGTTTGTAAACGACTACTCACCAGGTGTCGAACACGTTGGTAAGTTCCCATAGGCTTAATGTACGAACTTGTGAATTCAATCAATGACCAACACTACCCCAAACCCTCATCTCTCTAGGTGCCATCATAAGGGTTTTGGGGTGCTAAGATGACTGATGTTTTTCTTCGCATAATAACTAACAGAAAATAGGTCATGACATATAAAAATTAGGTCATTCTGGTGAGCGATCACTCTACAACATTGTAAACTATTCCTGCTTATTAGTTTTCAAGCAAAACATATAAAAATGAGGTAAAATATGTTGCCCAAACATATGTACAAGCAAACAAAAGTAACGAATGGTCGGTTGACAAAGGTGTTGCGGGTTTGCGACGACTGTCCATGAGATTCTCCCCCACTTAAACTATCGATACCCTCATCGATGCTTGCTAATAGGCTTTGATAATTGCTTCTTTCTATTACAGGGCATCTTCAGGCTCCCAACAGGTTTTTGTTCGGGGAAACTTTCACTACTTCACCAAGTACTCGATATGTTCTATTTTGTTGGGTAGCTGTGTTTTATGATCCGCTAAAATGGTTTCAACTCACTTTTTATATAAGACTTTGTTGGGGGTAGTTGAGTTGAAACACTTTAAGAAGTATCTTACGGATATAAGTGGTAGCCTTTCAAGTTGCTTGCGTGGAAGACATTATAATTTTATACTTATGCACCAGTCCCTTATGCATTTTATACTTAAAGAACTAGAATGATGCTGGTTGGCACTTCACTAACACCAAGTCACCGACTTTAAACTTCTGTCATCGCCTTCCCAAATCTGTCCACTTCTTCATCTTTTTTATTGCCTTCTCTAAGTAAACCCATACAATATCTTTGTTTCGATGTCATTCCTTTGCAAAATGATAGGCTGATGGACTACTCCCGATATAATCGATAACTAATGTGTGAGGAGTCGACAATTGTTATCTTGTAATAATATCAAATGGGTTATTGTTAGATGTAAAGCTTTATTGCAAGTTGTAGGAAAATTGGGCTGTGTTCAACAGTTTCACTCAATCCCATTCGTTGGCACTCATATAGTGTCAAAGATAATGCTCTATGAGTGAATTTATTCTTTCAATTTAGCCATCCATCTAAAGGCTGAGGCTTATGAAGAAGTATAACTTAGATCATAGCAATTTAAATAACTTGGTCCAGAATCGTCCCAAGAACTATGCATCTCGATCACTTATGATATTATGCATGACTCCTCAATACTTCACCACATTTTTCATCATCAACTTGGTCGCCTCCTCCGTTGAGAAGTGTAGGAGTGCAGCAATGAATGTTGCATACTTTGAAAACTAATCAACCACCATGAGTATCGATCCGAGTCCCCCTACTGCTAGTAAGTTTGATATGAAATTCAAGAAAATGCTCTTCCATAGCCTTTTTAGTATGGGCAACAACTCCAAAAGTCCCATTGACTTTTATTGCTCTATCTTATCTTGTTTGTAAGTAAGACATGTTCGAATATATTCCTACATATCAAACTCCATCTTTGGCCAATAAAAAGCCTTCTCTATGAGAGTCAACGTTCGGTGAATACCCATATGTCTAACCTAAAGGAAATCGTGACACTCTCTTCTGAGTTCATGTCCACAATTACACGAGTTGTACGATTATTTAACTTAATGTTCACATATATCAACTGGTTGTTCCTTGTTTTTTTAGTTTCATCTTTATGTTCATTCCCACTTGACCTTGTAATGCATTGCTCTCATGCGAAGCCACTGCGTGCCTAGTGTTGGATTGGTCGATGCACATCCACTTGAGAAAAGACCGAAAGATTTTGACCTCATTGTCGACGTGGGAGAGGCTACATACGTACGATGCCTGTTAAGCAACAACGACTCGATGTTGTTGTTGGTGGTCGCTTCCACGATGATGACTCCTTCCATTATTAATGGAGATCTTAATTTTTTTAAAACTTAAATTATATGTATCATTATATTAATAATTTATTATAAATCAACATGTAATGCTCTAATGTTTGTTAACTCATACTTGACAAAAAAAGTTTATATATTACGTTTTTTAAAATATATGGATTATTTTAGATACAAGTAAATCATTAGAACTTAAAAAGACCATAATTAAAACTATTTAGATTAAAATTAACATTAAATTTTTTTTAATTTTAATTATATATATCATTATATTAATAATTTATTAATATTTAGATTAAATAAGCTTTAACGTTTGTTAATTTAAACTTGACGAAAGGAACTTATATGCTACACTTCTAAAAATATAAAAATTATTTTAAACATGAATAAATCGTAAAAACTTAAGCGATCTATAACTAAAATTATAGGGATTAAAATGATTAAAATGAACCTTAACTATTTAAAAAATAAAAGACGTTATGTGAAAATAAAATAAAATTAAAACAAATTATAAGATTTTGAAAAAATTACCTTTTTTTAATATTAACATATATTTTTGTTTACAGTCAACAATGATTATCGAGAAAGAGGATTAAAATAATCTGTCAGGACAGCTATCCAAGCCGTGGAAGAGAAGAGTCGGAAACCATCTCTTAACGATTCTGGTAATAGAAACAGCTAACAAACGCAAGAAAAGGTCGATAGACCATCAAAATGTGATTCCAGATTCAAATGAAGAAGTCATCTTCTCTCCTGTCCCGAATCATGTAAGAACATACTTTGCCATCATTTACAGTAGAGTTTGATGGCACTATGACACATCAGTAGCCTGCAATCACGGCAGCCTACAAGCAGAGATTTCCAATCATCAGACGCGAGAAGAATTCTAAATTGAAAGCTGGGCAACTTATCATGGAGGAATCATAGAATAGCACAATATCAAGGCACAACAAGGCTGATCGTTCTACTAATGTTTGTGTCAAAAATCAAATTGTGATAATGACGCTTGGAATTGATACAAAAGCTAAATCTGTACTCTTAAACACAGAGATCCTGTAATGCATTTATTTACAAAGGTATAGTGAGTCGCCATATAACCTATTAAGCTGATGTTCTTATTCCCAATCATCATCAAAGAAACCAGCATCTTTCATTTCCGAGTAGTACACGTTCTCCAAACGCAAATCTTCTTCCTGTATGCAAAAAAGCCACCAAAAGGAGACCATAAAGGATTTGTGATGCGTAGTCATTGTAGAAATATGAGCCTTTTACAAAAACTAGCTCAAACCAAGAAAATTCTAGGGATGAAAACATGGAACCAGACCTGGAAAAAATCTGCTAGGAAGACCACGTATAGAAGTGGAAGATAAAGAGAGTGGTAGCATATCATTGTCAGATTGAACAGCCTGTAACAGGAAGAGGATTAGTCTTTTACAGTAAGAGAAAAAAAAGCTACCATAGCTATGGTTTCAAAAAGCATATGATTGATACCAGATCCCGAATCCAGCTCCATTTCCAGCAAGCAGACAGCCAAATAGGGACATTGTATTTAACAACAACATTGCACAAACGTATTTGTAGAATGCCGGTCTTGCTGTTAATGGGCAAAGTAAAAATTCTGAAGAAATACAAACGAATAGACAAGCAACAATAAACTAGAAAAGAAATGAATAAATATGAGGATTACCTGGTAACCTTTCTCTCCACTTTGAGTGGTGCATGAAGAAAATGAAACCATAGACAGCAGTAAGCAACATCTTGTGGATAATCCACAATCCCCATCTTCCACCATTTGCTGTTGTGTTCTTGTCTGCGAATAATGGAACTCCAAAACCAAATATATAGATGGCCTGATGAACATACGAAACTTCGGGTTAAACTTTTATGTAGTAGGACGATAATGACAGCCTATCCACGATAGGAAGAACTACTAGGTGGAAATTCATAATGCCTTAATAGTATACTAATCGCCAGAGACATGAACTTCCTACTCCATGTAAGGTTAGTTAAGCTACCTGCAAACCTCTGCCATACGTACAGGCTGACTTAACGTAATGATGCATGGATCAAGGTTTAAAATCTCGATTTGGTATTGATATCGGCCATAACAAGTACACACAGCAGATGTGCATGCTTATGAACATACAAGCATTCACGATCATATGTAGAAGACATACATATGCATCGAATATGGCATACACATCCATACACATGCAAAATGACAAGGACACATGAATTGATGCACGCATGAATATGCACAAGCATATACAATTACATGTATACATAAATGCGATTAAATCACACGTCGAGCGGTAGTACATAGTTAAAAGGGCAAACCTAGTGCAAAAGATTCCTAGTAATGCAGGTCTGGTGAGGGTCAATGTTTGAAATTTACCCATATAAATAAAGGGGTCATTTTCGTGATTACCAAGACCTACCCTCCACAAAATATGGGAATGCGTGTATATAGATTACATTACATACAAAAGTAATAGGTCATGAAGCTGTATCAATTGGCTATAATCTAATTGATCTCCTTTTGTAGTAAACATCATCATATGTGGTGGTGAGATATAAGACTAGACACATATACCATGATCATAAGTTTCTTGACAACATTATATACAGAAACTATGTTTATACTTTGATCTTCTCGTATGAATATAGAAAATCTTGATATTTACTGTACAACAGTACAAGTTTGAAGTAATTTTGTGAATGATTGTTGTTCATGTCAATGGTCATCGTGTCAATTGTGTTGTTAAAAGATGATTGACTAAAGATAAAAGGAAAAAGATGATAAACTTAGATAAAAGATGATTGGATAAATAATGCTCCAACCCATTCACAGATCTTGCTAATTAAAAAGATCATCTCTTGAAGCAAAAATGGAACTCCGGATTATTCAGAAATTGTAATTGAGATCATTGATCTGATTAGTCCTTGATTAATGAAATTAGAATTTCTTTCTCTAGTTTAGCTTTCCCTATACTTAGTGGTCTAAATAATGGGAAAAGGATCATAAATGATGACGTAATTGAATGAATGAAAAAGTATTCTTTTTGCATAAAATGTATGACTGGTGTAAGATCATCTTATTATCCTCAAATTAAATTCAAAGGACATTGAACGAGCATGAGGTATCACGCATTTCCTTAGTTCCATCTTTTTCTTACCTTATTCACACTAAAGCCTTAAAGCCACAAAACAATCAATAATACAATCTTATTATTCAAACTTTTACAAGCATAATACTAACACCCACATAATATCTTAGCTACCCAACACCTTCCTTTAACCTTAAACAACCCATCTGAGGTCAAAAGTTCCAGTGATGATGTTTCCTATAATGTTGGAAGCAAACAAATATACTTCAATAACCAATGGATATTGATAGTGTTGATATCAATGGTCCATATTCTTTTGTCAAGTTTTGGTATATGTCAGAATTTGTATTTTCCATCAGTGAAACTTGTTTTCTAAGAATCAAACATGCTTTCACCAATTATTTTTCTTTGTTTTGTAATTGCCTTTTCATATCCAATTCCCTTGAGCCATAACACCCTTCAAGGTTGTCCAATATCATTCTTTACTAACACCAGCAAGCATTATTACTTAAAGCTCCTTTCAAATAAAACATTATGAAACTACAAACAAGAAAACTATTTTTTTCCAATCATAGACCAAAAAAGTTGTCAAGAAATGCAAATGAACCGTGGGAGCAAATCATTCCAAAACATTTACGCTTAGGTATAACAACATTGATTACCTTCAGTAATGTATCAGCAGCGACAATTACTCCTGAGACAACAAAAGTACGTGTTAGAACTTCCAATCCACCTGCATGATTTCCTTGGAGTAGAAAGGCCAGCAAGCTAACTTCTAAAAGCAACATCCCAGATTCTGTAAACAACGACAACATGTTCCAAGATAATTCCTTAGCAGCAGTACATTCCCATGCCTGCACTCCAAATGAACAGATGAGCTAACATTGAGATAATCTATAGTTATATACATTATGGAAAAGGAAAAAAAATAAAAGAAATAAGAAGATTGTGAAAGAAAAAAAAAGCTATAACAGAAACTGGCATCCCACAGAACTTAATAAAGAGTAAATATGGCACCATCTTGCTGGAAACAGGCTCCAAGGTTAACCACAAAACAAGGACTTAAATTTCATCAGCAGGTATCACGTGGCCAACCATTAGAATGGCATATGTTGGTGTGCAAGCAATGCAGATAGTAAGCATACTTTGGTGTGCCAATGGTGCAAAAAAAAAACATATAAAGAGGGTAACAAAATTTAAAAAGTACAGCTCTTCTTTGCAGGTTGCTCCTCTCCTCTATGTCCTCTTCTCTCCTTGACAGACACCACCATGGCAAGCTACGGCTGGCATTCTCAAAAGATAAGGGTTGTGACCCAATGAACTAAGGCATTGAATCGATTTAGAGAAGATCAGTCTAAACCTAGTTATTAAGATAAAATCTAGAACAGTTCAATCCAATCAACTCTCAACCGAATTAATCCAGTCCATCTAAAAAACAATGAAAAAATCCCTTCTGTTAATTCGTTTTTAATTGAGAAAGGCTAGAGAGCCATTACATTATAAAATATTTTCTAAACTGTTTTGCTTTAATGGCTGAAACATCCCTACTTAAGATATAATTTCTGCATAGAAATGGTAAATAGTCTTCCATGTCATATACCATGAAATGATGATTGAACCATGGAGAATCAAGGTTAGCTATATAATGCTTATGCAGTTGAACCTAAATGACCATAGCAAATAGATCTGAGTTACTGTAGATTAATGTAGTCTCTCAATACTTCTAGTTCTATGGCACTGTTAGCAATTACTATAGCTAAAAATTATCATTATGTAATTGAGAATTAAACCAAAGATTAGTTCTGTTGGAGTACAATGTTATGTTGTGACACTAACAGCCTAGAATTACAAGGGATTGTAAGACCTGCTTCAATCATCACTGTCCACCTGAGTTGCCTACCCACCTCGCCATGTACAAACATTAAAAAGAATTCAAATGCTAACTGAGAGAGGGAAGCCGGGCACCCAAAAACCGAGAGGGGGAGGTAGAGGGAAAGGGAAAGTGTATGTCTATTTTGCATGTATATACAACATAGGCATATACATGTATATATTATAATATATGATATATACAAATTGTACATTATACCAAGGTTCGTAATTTCATACCATACTGGAGTATCGAGTTCAACTCGGTACAATACGATACAAGTATACCGAGTGGTATGCTCTAGCATACCGCTCGATATATATGTATATATATATATAATTAAAAAATAAAAGTTAAAAAATCAGTTCGCGTATCGATCTATTGGCAAACTGGTACGCACCACCCGGTACGGGCGATATCATTCGAAATTAAAAACCCTGCATTATACATTCAACTACATGTCATATAATATGCAAACATAAAAATATAAGCTACTTTAAATTTGTGATTATAAAATCATATATCATAAATATGTTTAGTATAAAGTATAAACATATAAGTTATATAAAAATAAACTATGATTAAAATATCAAAAACATATAAGATGATATTTTAAAAATGAAAAATAATTACAAATAATAGATAAAACTAATGCAATTGGACCCTCCAAGTGAGTCAAACCAACACTTTTTAAGTTTTGTCTCGATCATCATTTTAATAGTGAGTCAACTGACGCTTTGACAACACCTGCCGAATCTTTATTGATCGTGGAGCTTAATGCTATATGACAGCAGCCTCCAATACTATCATTTTAATGGTTGAACATAGTTGAGAACAGCCCTTCTGACAGATGAGGAGTCATGCCTTTTGTAGGCCATGTATCAGACACCTATCAATTGGAATCACCCTACAGCCACATGGAGCCACAGAACCTGAAATCTTTGTTTTGTGTGACTAAAGTTACTGATCATAAGGATAATCCCTCTCCAAGGAAGAGGCTAAAAAAGGAGACTTCCACTACAGCTATTAGATCAAGATTCTCTTTTCATTTATTCTCTCGCCTAACAGTTCAACTTCTTCAAGAAACAAAGTTTGACAGTTTGACTCAGCACCGAAGGAAGATCTCATAAGCTGCATTCCCAGCATCTTCATCTCTATTAGGTCTTTTGAGATTTGGAAACTGAGTCAGACTCTCAAACCATTGATTAAAGTGGGAGATGAACACAATCAAGCAGTGCCTCTCCAACAATTGAAGGCCCAGGTTAGGTCCATCACATATATGTTAAAAATATTCAAAAAAATATCATATATTAAAATAATTAAAAATAAAATGTTCTAAAATATTGTTTCTAAAAATATTATATAATATGGAATATATTTTTTTATTTAGACAAACAACTAGAAATTGATCAGGTGACTTGCATGCTTATTAACATTTACTAATAAACAAAATTAATGATGTAATATAATACTAAAAATAAAAAATAAAAAATCTTATGACTAAGGTTTTGTTCAGTGTCATGCATTTGCTTATTTTTCTTTAGCAATTATAACACAAGTTGTTGTATGTTTATAATATTTTTTAATAACATTTTTCCTTTTTTATGTTGTTTTAATTTACATTTTTTTAGCCGATTCTAATCTTGCCAATCTGATAGCAGATGTAGAGTCTTCACCATTGGCCAACAATAATACAAAGATTAATTTTCCAACCTATGGCTGAGGATCAAGAGCACAAAGACTTAATTGTCATGATCAAGTCTGAGTTTGAGAAGTTAAATTGTTCGTATTAGATTATTGTTAGTTTCAATTTCTACTAGACATACCACCAATGCTGACAACTTCCCACCGGTTCATTCCCTCCACCATTTTCTATTTTCCTCTTTTCTTCCTCTCCTTCTTATGGAAGGATCTAGACTGGAGATCTTAGCTGACATGAAGGTATATGACATTAATTTAGAGAAGCCTTTTTTAGGGATATTACAATGGAGCTCCAGTCGATCCCAATTCAAATGTCCAATGCAGGTAAGGATCAAACAAATTTTGAAACTGTGGCTATCACCACGAGTTTTATCATAAAGTTTTAAGGAAGGATACATATTATGACCTGACTAATCTGGTAGTAGTAACTTTGGTTAAAGCATGTTGCTTCACATACCTAAGTCCACTTCATTTGAGTTATGAGGCCAATATTCTACTCAGTCAGTCTAGATGGTAGCAAAAACTGTATTGACTATTGGTTTAAGCCTATTTTAAACCAAGTTGGCATCTAAAATGTGGTTTTTCTTGATCTTAAGGCAAGCAGGAACATTAAGATATGAGCAATAATGTATTGAAACCCATCTAAATTCAATTCTATACAGAACCCAGAAAATGGATTCTGTTCTACATAGTCATTCACTGATGACAATGGTCATCATTTGAATGAGATAGACTGTGACACCCCAATAGTTGGGATTAGAAAAGAAATCAAAACACACAACTCGATTGGATTACTAGTAGCAACTTAAGTCTGGATCATATATAGGTAAGCCAGCTCATGGAAGTAATTCCACCTTAAAGATACTACAATAACATAATTGTCGCAGAAATTAAATGTAAAAAAACACTGAAACAGAGACAACTGTCCACCATGATGAATCCGGATACCAAAATTCAGTAATCATGATTGTCTCCAGTTCATGAACATCATTTATCTGTCATCAAGATTTATGGTACAGAGAAATGGAACCATGTATTGTTTCATATATTATCCAGCTTTCCTCCTCAAAATTACAATAATAGTTTGCTTGCACCCCAATGTTTCATAAACTTAGCAGTATCTAGCAAGCATCTTGCTATTTTCATGTGTAATGTTCTAAATCAGCAAAACATAATTACTATCATGGACAAATCTATACCAAGGGTGTTCGATGTAATGTTTGTGTATATCTGCGTCTTTTAATTTTGTTCATACTTTACACAGCATGTATAGAGTTTGTAGTAGGCTTGATAGCCCTATTTTGATTGGCTTTTGTAGCCGTTTTAATCTTGCAAATGCAGGTTGTGTGCAATAGTCGCACAGAGACAAAATTGTCCAAAAACAAACCATTTAAGTAGCCATTTTGGGGGTTTTCTATATATGCATAGTGGTATAGAGTGTCAGCTAGCATAACACTCTAGAGCTACCTAAGTGACATATAGCTGGGTGGGCCTTTGGGGTATTGTCTAAGGTTGGTTCATTGCCTTGTTCTATAATAGTATCATGTGAGCATTTATGGGGACTTTTAACCACAATAGATCACCTTGGACCCTTTGTAGCGTGATCGTTCAGAGCTTGCAAAGTTTATATTTGTAATTTGCATTGTCTATCAAGCAGTTGTTGAAATGTCTACTTGTGAGATCCCAAATTAAACACTTCATTTAACTCATCTTCTCTTTTGCAGATCCTTAAGAGACTATAAGATGTTTCAGGGAAGTTGACAGTTTACAAATATACATGCAAGGGTGCCGCATGACTTAGGCAAAACCAGACAAGTCCGTAACATTACTGTAAGCATGGAGTTCGTTGATAGCTCATTGTACAAGTCCCTGACTTTTCTAAATTTATGAATCAACTTATATATTAGTAAATAAATAGTAATTTTAACTCCCACTCCATGGAAAAAGAATTGTGATATCAATTAAAATCTTATAAGATACTCCATATGCACAAGGAACTAGAAAAACAACTAATATTTATAATATACAACAGCGTTGTAGATCGAGAGAAGAGTTTGTTTATGCCAAAAATTTGACTTTTTTTAACATAAAGATGGTGAATTCAATATCCTCCTAAGCTCATGTACATCAAACTTCTCCTATAATAATACATACAAATTTAGCATTGAATACACATTACAACTAATTTACAATAAGTAGATGCAACAACCAAGTAGCTATTAATAAAGTATCAAGAATTAATATCTTTTTTCTATATTGAAAATCACATCTACAAATTATTCACTAAAATAAAATTTGTAATAATGGGCAATAAATATCTAACTAAATTTCATATTATCAACAAAATAACAGCAACTAGCTGAAATAACATTTATAACATCCAAAGGCTCTTAATAGTGGGATTGCCGCACCTGCACGAGGCACCAAGAGAGATTGAGAACGGTGACGACCCACAGGAGGGCGTAATAGGCCATCATGACGTAAGAATGGCCATATGTGAGCTTCGCAAAGCTCTTCCGTGCCTTCGAGGCGAGATAGACGACGAAGAGGGCCGAGGGGACGATCAACGCGAGGTTGTACAGGAGCCCGTGGCAACCCACGATCCACGAGGACGAGATCAGTGCGCTCCGAGACGTTGAACCCTCCGAAAATTCATCCGCAGACTCCGCCGGCGCGCCGGCGAGGGACATCGCGGCCAGGAGTTCCTCCGACGCTCTCATATCCTCCAGCCGATCTTAGGCGGAGATCGTCAGCACCGAGGGCTTCCCCTCGAACCGAAGCCGATCGAAATCGCGACGGAAACGCTAGAAGTTAGGGGAGATCGGGAGATCGGAGGGGAAATCTCAGAGCCCTAATTGTAGTCTCTATCTTGGAATCGCTACGAAGACCATTTTACTTGTTTTCTCTTTATATCTATGCGAGCGCAAAGGATGGTGGTCGAAGGACTCCAAGTTGGAAAAAATTATTTACACCCCTATAAATACCCAAAATATACCTGCATGGTGACATCAATGGGCTTTCGTCAGACCCACATCAAATTTCACCAGTTGTAGGGACGGTAAGAAAATGGGTATTTTTATAAAAGTATAAGTTCTCGTGCTAATCCGATAAAACATTTCATACTCGTTTGAATACCCTACAAATTTACCTGCATGGTGACGTCGATGGGATTTTGTCCGACCCACATCAAAATTCAGCAATTACGTAGAAGGTGAAAAAGAGGGTAAGTTCAAGGATTAAACCGGTCCGGGTGATCTTTTCGTTCCGGTTCGCGCGCTAAGCCGGTGAGAAACCAGCAAACAGGGAGACGCAGAACCATTGATTAGATTTCTACACGATGTGGCTTATGATATTTAGAATGTTTTGGATATGATAATAAGTTAAATGTTTGTCAATTTTATTCGTAATTTAATATGTTACCTTTTTTTTTTTCCCTCCCCAATCCTTCTATTGCCTACACTCATGTATTAGTGAGAGGTAAAGAGATAAGGAAATCAAATCATTATGAAATCCATTATATTGTTGCACATGAAAACATATTTAGATATTAAAGAATGTCAAAAGGGATGTGGTAATTTCTTTGGAATGTCTAATATTTTGATTAATGATGATGTTTGTCTAAGACAGGGTTGCCTCCTTTCTTCATTCATTTTGGAAGTGGTTAGTGTCATGGACAGGCTTTGATTCATCCCTTGAAAAAAACCCCTCCTCATAAGATAAAAACTTCGATTTGAATGAAGACAATCTCTTGGATGCCTCCATTGATGAAGATAATGGGAATACTTCTATCAGCTGGTGGAAGTAATCATTCCTTGTCTTTCTTGGGGCTTCTTGGGTTCCTTATTTTTGGAATCTTAAGGAGGATGGTTGTGGAATTCTAATCACTTTTTGCTGTAATAACTTACTGCTTTCTCCAGCTTGAAGCTGGATTTATTGTTTATATTATCTGATTCTTTAAATTGAAATACCATAGTCTCAACAGGGAAGCTTTATTCAGAAAATTCTGCAGTTCCTCTCCTACCATATCTTGTATACAGCAGCAGATAGCAGGCATTTCAATACACTGGAAACCAGAGACTTGTGAGTATTGCAATCCCATTTCAATTCCAGTAACAGGAGGCATCATATGATGCTAATTTTATTTGGATGTTGATCTTTTGAAATGCAAGTGTAATTTTACTTTTATTTATTTTCTTTATTAATGTTTCTTTTATATTCTTTGTTTTCCTTTCTTTCTCTCTCTTTTCCTCTTTACTTTCACCCGAATGGGATTCCCAGTGCCCCCAGTTATGTTTTCCAAATAGACAAGTATGGCAGCATGCAGGATGTTGCCATGCAAAATATATTGCCTATAATCTTGTTATTAGAGAATATCAGCAAAGTGTCAATTCTATGATCTGAGGAAAGCAATGCAACTTTTTCTCCTGCAAGAGGATGAGTGTATCTTCACAATTGAAATCCATGATACTCTCAGTCAGCAGCAGGACAAACTCTATCATTAGGCCTACTCTCTGCTGTAATCCTTGTCACTGCTGGAAGAAAAATATTCTTTGAATTATGAGATAATAGATGGCTTTCATGAATGCAAATTAAGTTGCATTGTCATATCATTCAGCATTGTAATGCCAGTGAGTCTAATCATCATACTTAAGTACCATCTTTGTGCCACAAAATATTAAATGTTATGTTCACTTGAAAAGTACAAAGAAAAGCAATAAACTTGTGTTATGCTGAGGAGAGAAGGCATGCTCTGATTTCACTAGGGGATCTGTGAGATAATTTACTTTCAACCTCAAAGATTTCAAAATGATATGATAGACTATTTCTACTTTTTCATATATACAAAAATCTTTGCTTGTGGACAAACAAAGGTAAGGCATCTCATGATGTCCATTTCAGAAGACAAACACCCACACCATATTTCCATCAGCATTTTCCATCTATTGCATTTGCAGCTACATTCCTTCCTTTTCTCATTTTGCTGTGTTCATGTAGGAAGATGCTCCAGGTGATCAAGTTAAAAGAAAAGGCTAGTGAGTAATTGGTGATTTAGAGAGAGAGATAGCTGAGGCCCTTAGGAAGCTTTTCAGGGGTCCGAAGAGCTGTCACATGTCTCTGGAGAAATACTTCACAGTTTGCAGTTTGGATTGAGTTCTCTAATCCATCAGTCTCGGCTAGTACATGGAACCTCGCAAACCGGATGATGGTGGTGTACTTCTCCAAGTCATGGCATTCCATTCTCAAATCCAATGTTGAATATCCTTTTTCCCATCTAAGACAATAGATTGATTAGAAGAATAAAAAAGAATGATTGAATGATGAAAGAATTCAGATAAAGGCTTCACTAATATTATCTACTACATTCTTTACAGTGATATCATTACTTCTCATTGTTTTCCCATAAAAATGACATCTCATGTGTATATTCTACATATATAAGAAACCACAAATTGACAATCTGTGGATATCATGCATCCACAAGGAGTAAAGATCACCTTAGTTCATTAAGTTCATGCCTTCAGAGGCCTTTTTCTGTTTGTACAACCATACATGTCAAATAATGCATCATGATAGTAACTGCAGCCATATATATCTTAAATCTTGAACAACGTAACTAGACAAACTTACATAGGAACCTTTTCTGGTATTTGTCTAGGGGTTCGTACATGATCATTGTTATCCATCCAGCACATGGATACTGATATGTTTGAGAAGTCTCAACAATATATCTCCACTGAAGTGTGCATTTATGAAGTGAATAGTTGAGGTATTTGCTTTGTTTTCAATGACTACAGCCTATCTAAAATTGCCATGCAAATTTCATTGATTTCCTGCAACCTTGCTGACAATTCTGGGTCTTACTATTTGTGCCTTTTCACGAGACATTGTCTCTCTGAACACTCATTATGATCTTTTTTTGTTATTCAAGCTTTTGTCAAATCCCTATAAACTAGCACCATTAAATGTGGCCGTAATATGTTACTAGTTTATAGTTTGAAATGTTTTTGCAAAAGTAAATCCATGTACAGTATGAAATATTTAATCGTCAGTTATCCCAATCGGCTCCACTGTGTGCAATAGTCAGTGGAAGAGCGACCCCAGTTGTCGATCATATGTTGTAAATTGATATGCTGTAAAGTACTCATCTCAGAACAATGCCAAAAATCTAATTTGGTTGCTTATTTCACACACAAAATATAAAGAAAAGCACTGAAGACAAGTTGCAAAGTCTTGATACTTGCAATTGCCGGAGTTGCCTCTGGATATCCTTCTTACATCAGTATATTCTAACTTCTTCACTTCTCAGGTTCTTTCATCTAGGGATTTTAATGCACAATTATAACTTTCAAACCGTAGAAAGCTCATGTATCCGTGTATAACTTCCCCTCTTACCATTTACCCAGTTGTGTGTAATATGTATACTCTTCTGATGAGTGCATTTGCAATAACTTGTGTCTAAAATTTTCTAGATGCTTCTCAGGAAAGAATAAATGCAAATTGCAAATGAGGTGCATTTAGGGTTGAATAAAGAACTCCGTAGAGGTAGTTAAAACATGTAAACTAAAACTTATGCAGTTAGACATTTTGGATATACCATCAGAAGTTGCAGATTCATACTTAAGCTTCTTCTGTCCATTCAGTATCAAACAAATAGAACATATACTCCTTGGACCTAGGCTGAATCCAAAGCAATCAAGTTTTCCAATTGAGCTTCATAACAGAAAGCAGTGACCAGAGTTCTGGATTTGAACCAAACACGACACATCAACTCCTGGATGGCTCCCTTTTACCCATTTATATGACCAGATCATGATTACAATTAACAGTTCCTGGAAGATGACATGTTACCATATTCAAGTTGATTGTTGATCAAGTCAATTTCGGTCATTCCTGAATCTAAACCATTCCTATTTAATGCTCAGGTTAATCACATGAACTTGTTAATGACCAGACCAAGATAAACTAAACTGGGACCTACTAGTTTCAAACCAGGTTCATGTCTGGTTGGCTGGTCAATCCACAAATTTCCACTTCTGTACAAAGGATTTCAAGCAAAATCTAAAGGGATGTTTTTCCATTTTTCATAAATAGCATTAAGGTAAATGATAAATTAACACATCTGCAACTTATTAACATGGAAGCAAAAGTATTTTTTTGTCAGATCACAAAAGAAGGAAAGAAGATAACAAGAAGAAGAAGGTTCTAAGAGATTTCTATGTCAATCTCAGAATTGTATAATGAATTATCAATTTGAAGATGATCCTTATATGAATCAATAAACTGGATCAGTGCTAGCTAGATATTTGGCATTTGTCTTCTGGGGAGCAAGTCAAACATGAAATTTCATTCTATGAGGTATCTTCTATAGAAACAAGGAATTTCACCATGTTCAACAAGGGAAACTGCACTAAACCATATAAGCATGTAAAATAGTCTAAAATAATAAGAGATAATAATACGCTATTCACAAAACGGAAAAAAGACAAATTACATAATAGATAATATTAATTTGCATACCAAGGAATGAGAACAATTGTAAAGGACAAAAAAAAAGCAAGGGAATCTCTGAGTAGACTTGAACATTGTCTGTACCTCAGAAAACCAGTCTCAAGCTTCCTGAATCTCTGAAGGCAATTTTCCAGTATATTTGAGAAAGAACAATCTCCATCCTTCTCAGACCTGTTAATTTCTTTAGATACCCTGGAAAAGATGTTTTATTAAGAAAATTAGAATTCTTACAAAGATGGATAAATTTTCTAAGTTACACATCAAAATTAACAAGCATCCAAAACATGTGATCATGAAAATTCTGTAAATACTCTACAATGGAAGATAATGCAGACACGAATGTGCTATACCGTCTCAATGTAGAAGCACTTAAAAAACATGCTGTAATGCTGTCTATCAAAGCTGTGATTACAAGGGCAAAGCTTACATATCTCCACCTGTCAAATGCTGGACTCGATTTACTTCAGTGCTGCAGATATGACTGCATGCATCTGTTAATGCTAACTTAGCAGCAGTATAAGCAATGTTTTCATATGTAGCGGAGGCATTAGCAGTAAGAGATATGCATGGCAGAGGAGGAAAGATTTGCTGCATCAACTGAGTAGTCCAAATCAGCCTTCGCCATGATCGGGCAGTTGACTGGCTGCTCCTTAGTAAACATTCAGCAACAATCTGTGGATCAAAACAAAGTCCAAACCTTCCAAATTACAAGTAATAGAGCAAATTAAAAGACATGTCACAAGCATATAATGCCACACACTATAAACCGCGCACAGACCTTCTCCGTAAGTCGGTTAGTAGTTCGTGCCCAATCTAATTCTGTGTTGCTGCAAACAGTGAAAAATTCTTCACTTGCAAGTAGATTCAAAGAATAACATGAAGTTCTTGTGATTAATGATGCACAATCACACAGTTCATGCCCCAATATTGAATGCCACTGATAACTACCTCATACTATTATGCTGTCGAGCAGCCCCTGTCACCTCTTTGTACCATGGTGAGAGGTCTGAGATTGCCCTTCTACGCTTCTTCGGCATCTGAGTCATGTCTTTGTCAATGACATCTTGAAACGGAGAAGATGAGTGGTTGATGGTGGTAATGGAGGAGGATGAGGTGCTTTGCTGGAGATCACCAATCGGAATTTCATCATCTCTTTGCTCCTGAAGATTATAAATCTGCTTGCAATCCAAGCGAAAGCTAGATTTTGTGCAAGCTTGAGAGGCTCCAATTCCATCATCATTTGGTATAATCTCCCCATTTGTACAGGCTGCAAGCTGCTCAAAGCTGGAGGAAACCACCTGAGACTTATCATGGAGGGGTTTGCTGCCTCCATGAACCTTCCTTTTGGAACTTTTACTTGCAGAATGTTCATTGATCTGACACTCACTCAGGGTTGAACAAGAACCTTTGGCTCCCCCAACATTTTCCAACGAGGAAAAGCTTGGCATATTGGCATCAGATTGAAACAAGCAGTGTCGAGAAATTGCACCCAAATCTTTGGGAAATGTACTTTGTTCACAGTGGAAACCCTGACCTGCTGCCCACTCATGCTTCTCAATCTTTAGATTCTCCATGGAGTGACATTGATATCTTGGAAAGGGGAAGGGGGTCTTCTTCAAGCTAAAAGAAGAAGAACACTCATGCTTGGCTGGATGAGAGTGACCGCAAAAGGTGCTCTGCTCAGGAGCTCCTTCTTGGGGGCTATTCCGCAGATTTCACCAGAGTCCAAGCAGCTGCTGGGAACATGTTGATTCATGCTGCTATCTTTTCACATTATTTTATCTTTCTTCCTGTGCACCGCAGATGAATCAGCCTCAGCTTTATCTCTACAATCGAGAAGACATGATATTAGTTTCTGTCCCTTCATTTACTGATCAACGCTGTGGTGTTTGTAGTAGTGGCAGCAGTAGAAGTGTCACTCGTGGAGCATCATCATTTTGCTTCTATTGCCTGATATATATATATATATATATAAGAACTAAATGGTTAAGAGTCAAGGAGATCAGGGAAGGTTATAAGAACACTGCAGTTTGATTCATATGGCTGCCAGGAATGAGGAAGACCTGCAGTTGCATGGTAATGTCTTCTTTCTCGTCGAACACAGTCATGTAGGGATGACACCGTGACGGAACGAGCGGGATTGGTTATATTCGAATCGTTCAGGTTTCTTGTATTATATTTTCCTTCTTTTATTCGACTATTTTCTTTCATGTTTTCATAAATATCTTGTAGCACTCCTTTTTAGCGGATTGATTAACCACTTTAATTCTTCAATTATAATATTTGTAAATATATTTATAATATTTTTAAAAATATTATAAACCTATTCGAGAGAGTAACATGTAAGTCTTTATATATGAGTTTATTTTTATTAGGTTTTGAGTGCATTTGTTTCACAGCGTTTTTGTATAGTCTGACAATATTTTGGTGGAGGTATCAAAAATACTATAAATCTATTTATAATATTTGTAAATATATTTATAATATTTTTTAAAATATTATAAACCTATTCGAGAGGATTGTAACTAACACGAAAGTCTATTTCTTCTTAATCGTAAATTAATAAGAATACATATTTAAAATTTTATGTTTATATATGAGTTGATTTTTATTAGGTTTTGAGTCCATTTGTTTCACATAGTTTTTGTATAGTCTTACAATATTTTGGTGGAGGTATCAAAAATACTATAAATCTATTCAATAAAAACATTGTAACTAAAGTCTTATATATGGAGCATTGGAGTCAGTTCACCCTATGGACTGGTTTAGAAAAACTATGTTGGATCATGTTAGTGGTAATTGGATGATTATAAAAAGATAGAAACACCCTTTGAGAAATATGAAAAATAAGCATCTCACAGGAAAAAAAAAATCCAAAAAGATAGATTTTTCTAGGAATTCACTGATTCAGAAACGTAAAGATGATATTTTTCAATCATAAAAAACTAATGATATTAATAAAGCTTTCTTTTATTCATTCCTCTTGTTATTATTGGCGTTTGAGTTTCTGCTATTTCTTATATTTTGATCCTATTTCTCTATTAAAACAGTTAATTCTCAATAATTTTAACTCATAGAAATGTTTTGAACTCCTGCAAACAGTGTCAGACAGTCTAAAAGTAGTAAAAAGGAAGAGTTGACGATGGCATGAACGAAATGAGAGAGAGACAGCATAGAAATGAGACTTCTCCATGATCAGTCTACCATGGATCGAAGTCCTCAACTCTTGAGAGTGTGGGCATTGAAAGAGGACGAGATGGCAATGAGAAAGGCCAAGCAATTGGGTAGAGGACAATCAGAAATGTCATAACACACGAGTCAAGTGAAACAAGAGGATACCATAGAACATAGATTTTGCCGACAGCAACTGTAGAATTCACAATGACTGAGGACCTTTCGGGTTTGAAATTTCGTACAGTCCATCTATTGGTACAAACTTATTGCTCAATGAACAAGCTAATACCGGTGATTTAAAGCCTTCATCGAGTCAGAAGATACAACATAAACTTGTCATCATAATTCCTAGAGTATCGAACATTGGCATCCATCAATCGTAGGATTACAAGACAAGAAATGCAGATTTATAATCTATATTTGTATGCTTAAAGCCTCCAATCTACCCTCAACTTCCAAACTGTTGGCCAATTAACCCCATGCTGACATTGGGTTCACCAATCCGCAAGTTGCCATGTTTATCTTGGGGTACTGTTGGTTTTAAATTCTTTGCATGACTTCGATTGCTCGGCACAATGTTTTGTTGCATGAACTCTAACACGTTCACCATTGAAGTGGAGGTACTTCCATTTGTTCTTGTATTTTTTTAGTAACAGATCCGGTTTGTCCTCTTGGCCCAATATCGTAAATGCTCTTCCTATCCTCGTAACAGTATCTTCATCAGGAGTCACTCCTAATTCCTCCATGTCCGCGAAAACCTGAAATTAGCAACCAGAAAATATCAAACCTTAAGCTGTGAAAACTTAACAAACCCTGCTTGGTGTAAAAGGACCACAGAGTCTTTAACGAGCTTCAATAGTTATAAAAAATGTTGAGTTGCAGCCAGAAAAAAAAGAAGATATATTTGAAGGTCATATTGTGCAACTTCACTGCCGTCCATCAAACAAATGATCATAAAAGCTACCTGAATATTTGTTCATATTGTGCAACTTCACAATATTTGAAGGTCATATTGTGCAACTTCAATTGTTCCATCAAACAAATGATCATAAAAGCTACCTGAAAAACAATATTTGCAGCAAAGAATGGAACAATTGGCTATTTTTACAAAGTTACAAATGAAAATGTTGCTTACCTCCAAAATCTTCTCAGGGTGGTGATGATGGTCATACAAGGCAATAATCCTTGAAAACAACTTTTTGGATACTGAACGAGTATGAGTTTGTAGAATGACATTCCAAAAGGATTCAGCTTCATCCACCCTTCCATCCATATCAAATGCCAGAAGTAATGTGTCATATGTTCCCATTGTAAGTACTTGGCCTTTGCTTAACATCCACTTGGTAACCTGATTTGAGAACAGACCAGCCAATATCATAATTTTTAATATGCCATTTCGTTAGAGGTCAAAGAGTATGAATTGTGAAAGTTATCTTATTCACTATAGCTACTATATAAAAGTCCCCAGTGACCAACATGATGTTTAATTGAAAATCTAGAAAAAATCAGGCCATACAAAAGGAAAAAAAGGAAAGAACTTAGAGAGAAGAAAGCAAAAAAGAAGAAAAAGAGGGGTGGAGATTGTTCCTCTCGTATCCTGATACAAACAAGAAAATCTTTCAACGGTGCGAGCCCAAAGAATTTAGATGGTGGAGGCGGAATCAAAAGAAATCCCATACTTTTGATCCAACAGATCCCCATTTTTTTTGGACATTTTTAAGGAATGATAGACCAGAAGGATCTTTAAAATAATCCAGTTAGGGAATTCAATAAGAAATTGTTCGTGTTGAAACTGCTAAAGCATGTTGTAAAACCTTGTTGGATTTCATGTGCACCTTAGGAAGAATTAAACCTAACAAGCTGAAATCTCGCTGATCAAGTTCCATATTTAGATAAGCTACATTTGATGTAATTACTTCTATCCAGTTTGAAAACTATAAATGACTGCAATAAGTTAAGGTATAAAAACATCAGTAAGCCAAACCTGAATTATTCGGAGCCACTTCCTTCGTTTTCGAAGAATTTCCAATGCTTTTGCTGCAGCAATAACAGGGAATTCAGTTTCCCAAGCAGTCCACTTGTCCAATGCACTATAAATGACTTCTTTCTCATTAGGAAGTTTCTCAACCTGTAAAATATGGTCAATAAGCTAATTTTTAGATCTTCCTCCCCACGTCTCTCTCCCTCCACAACAGTACCATGATATGTTCCAACATATCATGCATCGGTATGTAGGAACAAAACAGATCCCTACCAGTCCGACCATGGACCAGCACTGGTCTGATACCCAAAATTGAAAAATTTATAAAAAAACCTCAAACAAATGTGCCAAATACAAAAGACAAACCTCAAAAACTGATGATCTTAACCCTAAAGTTCCAGATCCATAAAGAGTAGATCATGTTTCTACCATTTCATATTCAACAAAAACTGAAGAAAAAGAGAAAATAAGATAAATCAGTGAGGAAAATGAGGAAGAGAGTGGGAACCAACATTTCATTTAGAAATAAAAAATCCAAGATTTAAAAGTTTTAGTTACTAATTTGTTTCCATTTGAGTAGGCTGGTTTGATGTTCTTAAGACAGATGGTAAAAAAAAAAATCAATTAGATTTAAGATAAAGGTTTTAGGAGGGAAAGAGTTAAATGGAAGAACACTTACTTAGAAAATATTAGAAAGGACATGGATACAATAGACATTGGATAATAACATATGGCAAGTGACATTGCTAAGCATCGAACAAGGACCCAAGTAGACAGTCCCATGTAGCTAGTTGGAAAATTAAGTAAATAGCATAAAACATCAATATGGGGACAAATCCATCTTTAACATGCTCAAAGAATGTATAAGCCGAAGACTACATGGGCACCCAATATTCAATTATGTAATTACAATTATGGCATTCATATATGGTGCCAAAGAACATAATACCATGCGCCTATGAGAAACTAAGGCAACAAGCATCTGAAAAAGCAATTTTGGAAGGAAGCTATTTCATAACATTGATAGCGTAGAAATATACACCAGAGTTTGGCCTTCATAAAACAATTGGATATAAACTTGGTTCCAGTTATCAAATGTTTTCAGCTAGTGTAGCAACAACACCAGCAATTTTGGAAAAATATAAGTAGATTACAACACCCGTGACTCTGTTTTGAAATGATTGACCAACACTTTTCACTGATTGATTATTGAATGTTCACATAAGAAAATATATAAACCGAAATAATAATGCAAATATTACAATAAAACCTTCTAATAAAATACCATAACCTTTAACTGCCTAAAATATCAAAGCAAAAGTAAATGTAATATAGGTTACACCTGAAGAGGCAATATCTTACAGTGCGGACAAGATTGAGAGCTTTTTGTCCAGATCCAGTTGAATCTCTTTTCATCCACAAATGGTGCTCCCTTTTGCTGGCCTTCATCAATTTTCTGTAAGCCATGTCAATGTAAAATATTATAGTAGATTCAATGAATACGTTCTTAGAGGAACCATTTCAAGAGAACTTCTGCCTACTATAATCTAACAAATAAAGAAACCTCCCTAGCTACATAAATATGATTTGCAGCACAAAGTTGATTTCAATCAAAGATTAAAGCTTGATATAGAAAACACGGCATATAAATCTGAGAAGGAAAAGGCACTATACAACGACGGATCTCTTTTGGAGCACTGCACGAACCGGCTCACTCTAATCTGCAAAGAAGGGAACAAACCCCCCGAATTGATTGGACTCTGAAGCAGAAGAATTACCAACTTGCAACCGCTAATTCGCATGTGGATGACCGACCTTTGAGGCAGGAATGAAGGTGAGGGAAGGGAGGCCTCTCGAGTCTGTCAGACGGCATAAATCGCAGAGGGGAGGGACTTCTCCTAAACCCCAAGCACATCTCGCCATGGGTGTGGTATCGATTGGTAAGAAGCAAGAACCCAAGAAGAACGGCACGATCAAGGGAACAATAGAAGGCAACACTGCCGAAGCCTCGCCTTCTCCGGCGGCGCACGGGTGCCTTTTCGTACCTCCACAGCCCCGGAACGACGCGGAATAAGATAAAAGGGGTCGACGGGGAGACTGAGAGAAAGAAATGAAACACGGCTCATGGCACGACAAGATGACGTGGCACAATTCAAACGACCGGGAGAAGTGCGATTGGGCCGGTGTACCCTGATTCGTGAGGAAAGTGGCGACTAACATTGCCATACGAGCCGAATCAGGCTCAATACAATGCAATATAGGAAACGAACCAAACAATTCATAGGATAACAAACAAATCAAACAAAAGCAAAACACGAATTAAATAAAACAAAATTCTATGTTAAATTATTCTATTTTTAATAAATATTTTTTTTCTTCTAAATTTCTTTATGTAATGAGAGTTGATTTGAATATTCAATATAATCATTCTTCTTTAAACTCATTGTGAGCAACACTAGAATTCGAAAGAATAAGAGGATGACTTGATGCACTATATGTTCATTTGCGAGACTCCTTTTAATATGAGTACATTATGTTTTTATTTATGAAAGAAGTATTAATGATAATATTTTTATTATGATAAAATAGTATATTTCATATTTCAAATCCAAAAGCAATATTATGGCTTTTTAAAGAAAAACAATTCCCGTTGGTAATATTCAATAAACTGGCGCCGTTTAATTGAAACCAATTATTAGGGGTTTTTGCACGGACAAGTATGGTTGCTGATGGGTCCCACGTGGACCCCACAACAATGACAACGCAGATAGGGGAGCAGGTAAGCAAAGGGCCTCCGGTAGTCATAGATGGGGCTTTATGCCCAATGGGCCAATTCCAGAGCAAGCCCAAGCCAGGCCAGGGAAGATTAAGAGGAAGGGCAACGCATGCCCGTCACTTTCTATAAAAGGGGCGCTCAGCTCTGTTCTGAAAACCCTACCTCACTCGGATCGCCGTCTCTTTTCTCGCGTGCGCACTAAGCAGCAGCGGCGGATTTGATGGCAACCGTGGAGAATGCCGTGGCCAAGACCGTGAAGGACGTCTCGCCCCACGAGTTCGTCAAGGCGTACTCCGCCCATCTCAAGAGATCCGGCAAGGTTCGATCCATCTTCTCCTCTTAAGCAAAAAAAATCCAATTAAGTAAGTGGTTTAGGAGAGGTATATGTCCTGGGGGATGCTTCTGATAAAGCATAGTGAATTTCTTGAGCATCAGGGTTTCTTAGGATCAGAGTGTACCAATCAGACACTTATTGACGGTAAACGGTATCTTAGGTAGAGCGATCTTGGAGTAACTCTATGCAATCTGTTTCTGATTGAATGCAACTTCTCTTGTTTTGAGCTTTAGTTTCATGTTGTACTTGAATGATAGTAGAGGCAATCGAAGCTAATGACACTCGTAGGCACAATTTGCCATTTTGAATTTTCCAATAAATTTCATGTATATTATATTGGCCACTTATTTCCAAATAAAGAAAATTTTGTCGTTAGAAATTATATTTCCAAGTAGTAATTGTTTAGGCTAAAAGATAGGAGGAATTATTATCTATGTTTACACCATGTATCTTGCAGAATATTTGACTTGGATTCATCATCTTGTACTATCCTCATCTTTTGAGTGTAGGGTGAAACTTTTTTTTTTTGGGTGAATAAGTTTCCTTTTTGGGCTTCCTTAGTAAAGAAATGTACCTCCTTTTCTCATTAACCTTTATTTCCTCCTTTTATGTGGTTACATGTTTAAGGCCATTGAATATAAGTCATGTTGATATATTGAGTAAGAAATGCTTGAGTTTGCAGTATCTATCAATGATGTTCCGTGGTCTTTCTGAATCTTGTAGTGTGTGCTATTAGCTGTTTGGTGATGATGATGTGATGAAGCAATATGAAGTTTGTTATTTTTAGTAGTTGCTAGCCAAGTAGGAAATTGGAAGTTTGTTTGTAATTTTAAGATCTAGATTTCGCAGTATCTATCAGTGGTGTACCATGGTCTTTCTGAACCTTGTAGAGTGTGCTATTTGCCGTATAGTAATGATGTACCCAAGAAAATAGGACAAAATATGATGAAGCAATATGAAGTTTGTTATTTTTAGTAGTTGCTCACCAAGTAGGAAATTGGAAGCTTGTTTGTAATTTTAAGATATAGTTCTAGATTTGCCCTGACCATGCTTGAGCTATGAATTGTTTGCATGTTTAAACTCTTTCCCTTTTGCATAGAACTAAGATATCTTTGGAGCATGATGAGGCAAGTAAACATCTGAAAATAGCAGCTACAATACTGTTTAGAAGGAAGATGAAATTGGACATCTTAGAATGCCTGTTTTTATCTCATTTCATGTGCTATAAAAGTAATATGTTGAAGAGTAGCTCCCACTCTCGAGGTGCATGACTACAATTTTCTTTGTGAGATTGATAGAAGAATAAGGAAACTTTGTAAATTGTGGTTTTGTTTGGATTCTATTTAAATGATCCAACTAAGTTTAGGATGACAATAGTGGGTGTTAAAAGGTATGCTGATAAGAAAGGCAAAGTGTAGTTTCTATGAAAATTATAAGATATAGGATTCAATTAGTTCTCTTTTTCGTTTGTTTTTTATTCTCTTTTTTACCCATAACAAGGCAAAGATCTAATGATGATTTGTCAAGGCGTCTAATAAAATATAAAACTTTGTCAAGGCATCTAATAAAATATAAAACTTGCTTGGCTATATGGTGCGTGATTATCACAAAATTGGTTGTGTTAGTTGCATTTGTATGGCTTGCCAATGATATCGTTTATTAATCTTTTATATACTCTTGTTGTCGGTGGTTGTGTGCATAGCTGGCCCAGCCAGTGGCTTGAACCAGTTGCAGCTGCTTAGGTAATTAATTAGTGAAGGGTTTAAGACAAGTCCTACATCTTTTTGCAATTATTATGGACTTACCCCTTTGTATTATATTGAGATCCCAGAAACTCTTATGCTAGTAATGTTCTATTAGTTTTTTTATCAGATGCATTTGATTTTGGGGTTTTCAAGTGAATTCTCTGCCATTGTTAGTTTGATTGAGTTTTGAGTAATTATAAAATAATCAATTGTGCCAAAGTCAAGTTTTTGGACGAATCACGTGTGTTGATATCAGTTGTACTAGCATGCTTTGTGTAAGCGGAAACTTTTATTTTCTTACACTTTGGGTCAACACTTCTTCAACATTGTTCTGATTCTACTTGTCTCACCACTTCAATGGATAGATGGAACTTCCTGAGTGGACAGACATTGTGAAGACTGGAAGGTTTAAGGAACTTGCTCCTTATGACCCTGATTGGTACTACATCAGAGCTGGTAATATCACACAGATGATAATTTTGTCATTCAAAGTAGTGGCCACCATTGTGATGAGTTGTTTGGCACATCATTTCTCATATGGTTCTAATGTGTCCATTTAATTACTGTTGCAGCTTCAATGGCAAGAAAAATATACTTGAGGCAGGGAATTGGAGTAGGTGGCTTTCAGAAGATTTATGGAGGCCGCAAGAGGAATGGAAGCCGCCCACCACATTTCTGTAAGAGCAGTGGGGCAATTGCTCGCCACATTTTGCAACAGTTGGAAACAATGAATATCATCGAAATCAACCCAAAAGGGTAAGCATTTCATTCATCTACCGTTCTCACCTCTGACTGGAGTTGCTGGTTCCTTTGATCATGCACTTTTTTGTTATTTACCAAGATGATATTTTTTGAAGATCAGGCTAGGCTGATATTTTCTTGAATTTCAGTTTGTAGCCGGTAAGTGAAAGATGAAAACATGTTTAGTTTGATCTTGCGTCATGGTATTTTGATGAAATTGAATTCTTATTTAGACTACTTGTCATGTTTCGGTACATACTTTCTCTTGCTTATATTACCAGCAGCTGATAGTTGCAGCATTTGTAACATGGTGTCTGGACCCCCTACTCTTCTTTAAGGACATTTCAGTTTAACTTAAAGAAAATGATGATGTGATGTAACAGCCTGCTTAGTTAAACCTTGTAAAATAGAGTTCGTCCGTTCATTTGTTTCAGCCACAGTTTTTTTACATGACATCAATGTTAATTTGATCACTGTTTCTTAAGCAGAGGAAGGAAAATCACTTCTCAAGGACAGCGGGATCTTGATCAAGTCGCTGGGCGGGTATCGGTGCTTCCGTGATCGTGTTCTGATTCCATCACATCAATTCAGAGACATTTTGTTCAGATCCTCAGCAGCAGAGTTACTTTGGTGAAAAGTTGGATGTATTATTTTGAGCATGCTACATGATTTGTTTTCTTATATTAGCCACCAATCTTACAATCTAAGATAAATGTAGATTTCACTTCAATGGTGTTGGTTTGCCTCATCTGAATGTTGCTTAGAAACCCTTTTGCTGCAACTAATATAAGTTTTGAGCTAATTGTTGGTGTCATAGTGGATGCTTTTTATACAACAGCTGCAGTCTTCTTCTGGAGAGGAAGGTTGCGATATCAAACTATAGATTATCTCGATTTTGGCACTTAATCCATGACATGTGAGAGGCTGTTTAATTTGGTACGTTGCCTCGCACGCAGTTGCTTGGCATATCTTGTTCATATTTGTCATCTCTGTTATTGAGTCAATGGGAATGAGCTTTGAAATCCCTCATATCAGGTTGGATTTGATCGATCTTTGCCTATGTTGAGGCACGAGTTAATTACATATTATCTCATCTCGCTTATTGGTATCTCAATTTTTAAATTTAAAAAAATTATATTAAATTTTTTATAGTTATCGAGATAAAATATTTAATTTTATTTATCATAACATATTAAATTTTATTGGTGGAAGTATGAAAATAATAGTTTAAAAATAATTTTAATATTTTAATGGATGGTAATAGATTATATGATAAAGATTGCTCGGTAATTAGGTAAATAAAATTAGATGTTTTATTTTTATAATTATAAAAATTTTAATATAAATTTCATAAGTGCAGCACCCATAGTTTCACGACTGTGATGATCAAATCCGAGTGTCCAAACCCACTGTGAATCCAAAGTTACTTTACTGGCCACCTCTTACGGTTTCTCTCTAATCTGACTCGGCTCTCCATTACGAGAGTCACACATTTCACTATCATCTCCTCTTCTAGGCATAGTATCTGCCTTTACAGAGCCACGAGACTCATCTCCCTATGAGGTTAGTTGGACCCCATGACCATATACTCCATGAATAAATCAAGTTTAGACAAAAGACGACGTTTCTGGTCCTTTGAAATATACATGGAGGAGTAGCTGCACGCATGGCTACTCGGGGAAGCACAGCACAGAGTTACCACAAACGTCTCCACACCTTCCTCCCTTGCCTGCATTTACTAAGGTGGCCATATCGTTCATGGGTCTCTTGCCTTCCGTTTAAACTCCACCGCCTCCTTTTTCCCTCTTCCCCATCTTTCCTACGCTTCTCTTGTATAGCTCAGTAGCTCTCTTCTTCATGCACTCCTGCCATCGAGAGAGCCATGAAGCTTCCTTGCTTTCCCTACGTCACGCTCTGGGCTCTCATCTTGGTTGCCTTCTTCCTCCCACCAGCGTCAGGTACTCGTCTCCCCAAGGAGGCCAACTTCTGCGACCGAGTTGTGAGCTCTTCCTCTTCAACGCACAGGCTGCCGTCTCGGTGCATTCAGTCTCCGCCGTCGCCGCCGGCAGTCGGGGAGGAGATCGATCCAAGATACGGCGTCGAGAAGTGGCTTGTGCCGGCGGGGCCGAATCCTCTTCACCACTGAGCTCTTGCCCCGGCTGCGGTATACCGAGTGTGAGGAGTTCTTCATGCGTCCTCTCTGGTCCCTTCTTTCCATCGTGTTTCCTGGAGTATGTGCTGTGTAAGAAGAGACTGAGTGCTGTTCTTGGTTTTGGGGAGTGGAAAGGAATCACAACGGAGGATGTCCTCTACTTTTAATTGCTATGTTCGATCTTTCAGTCATTACTAGTTGTTGTTGCTTTGGGTATGGCGTTCCTACTTGAGGTTTGCTTTTCTTTATATATATATATAGAGAGAGAGAGAGAGAGAGAGAGACTTGAATACTGAGAAGGTTGATTTGTTGCACAAATTCTACTCCCTAAGTAAAAAGAAAATTAGTTTGATCATCTAAATAACCGAAGAACAATATTTACATAATATAACTCGGAAAAATTATTTTTACGGTTCCAACTTTGATCTCATCGCAGCTCAAAAGAGGTTCACGGTTTCATTAAATTGAAGGGTAGTCGAGAAGTCATTGCACGGTCGCTTTAAAGGTCATCTCCCGAACCCACACCGTCCTTGATATCAAATGTATTCATGTGTTCTCTTGTGACACAACTAATGCATGAGGCTCACGGATAACAATCTTACAAATGTTATGCCAATTCCATTTAGAACCAACAACCATAGGAAGCTCTGTTTTACTCTTATTCTCTTGATCTAGGAATTATTATACATAGATAGGTTTTGGTCAATTTAAGGTTGGCTTTTGCATGTCGACATCGATCAAACTTAGAAAACCCTAAAATTAGGCTTATTATAAAAAAAAAATCATTAACATCTTTGTTAGCACAATGTGACCTGATCCGTATTCACGGAGTCATCCAAAGTGAAGAGTATTTTCTCCCAACTTTTTATCTGCACAAAGATCGGAGTTGGGAGGGGCTTCCCAAATCAATTCCTCCAACGCTTATGTTAGTACTGATGTTTACTTCTTTAACTTTGAATCACCTTCATCCAAAGTTGAGAGTATGTTTTTATACTTGACCTTGAGGAAACAAAATATCCGATAAAGACTTTGTAGGGAAGGTGGTTTGTAATCGACCCAAGTTGCCCCTTGGACTTTTGGGAATATTATTATGAATATTTCACATGGTAGGTAGTTCGTAACTGTCCCAAGCTGCCCCCTGGACTCCCAAAAATATTTCTACGAATATTTTGTAGAGTAGGCAATTTGTAACCAATCCAAGCTGCCTTCTGGACTCCCAAGAATATTCTTGTGAATATTTTGCGAGGGAGGTAGTTCGGTAATTGACTCGAGTAATCTTTTAGGATCCTATCCACACGGGCAAGCATGTATCAGGTCGTCTAGGCCTTTTTCCTCTCGTGGGTCTCACGTGGCACTAGTGTGGCGAGCGATGGCTGA
Source organism: Musa itinerans (assembly GCA_001649415.1). NCBI lineage: Eukaryota > Viridiplantae > Streptophyta > Magnoliopsida > Zingiberales > Musaceae > Musa > Musa itinerans. The sequence goes on from LVTN01000170.1 coordinate 100,936, forward strand.
CTAATTATATATTCATTATCATTTGTTCCCCTCCTCTGAAGGCATGCTTCGGGCTTTTGGGTTTGAGCACATTGTTTGGTTTTTTTAGCATGGGAGTATTCAGGATCTCCTCTTGTCAGTTGGGTTTTTTTTAATTAGGTGTCTTGGGTATATTATGCCTTGCATCTCTACCGTAGTAGATTTTACTTAACGCGGGTAAGATTTTTCTCGACTCATACATCTCGAACGCCATTTGGCCTAATTTTTCATCGTAGTAGGTTTCTCTTTTGTGTAGGTCTGATCTTCCTAACTCACGCGTCTCAACCGTATTTCGCTTAGCACAAGTTGGATTTTTCTAAACTCATGCACTTCGAGTGCCATTTGGCCCAATCTTCTGCTGTAGCGAATTTCTCTTTACGTGAGTTGGGTCTTCTCGACCCATGTATCTCTTCGAAGCTATCCCAAGGGGATACTTGGCTCAATCATAGAGGGTGGTTTCATCATAGGAGGGGAGAGTCTACCTTCCCAAATCAACATATGTAGTGGGTTGGGAGAGTATATTTTCTTCACATCCTCCTCAATTACTGCTTTAGTTATGGAAGAGAGAGAAAGAGAGAGAGAGAGAGAGAGAGATGCTCAAGTGGCATCCCTTCGACATAGTCCCAAAGGGACACTTGTGTCAATCACATGGAGAGAGAAAAATCATATCTTCCTCGACTAGCACTTCAGCAATAGAGAAGAGAAAGATTTTCTCATATCTTCCTCGATTGACGCCTCAACAATAGGGGGGAGAGAGAGATTTCCTTGTATCTTCATCGATTAGTGCTTTAGCAACAGGGGAGAAAAAGAGATTTCCTCATATCTTCCTCGATTGGCACCTTAAGAATAAGGGAGTGTCCCTTTGATGTGGCCTCAAAGGGACATTTATGCTAATCGCGAGAGGAGAGAGATAGTCTCCTATCTATTATGAGTCTAGAAGGCAACAACATGTTTCATCGGGTCAATAGCATCATCAAGGCTTTTAATGATGGGAGGCAAAAGTTTGTTAGAATCGGCTCCTCCTGGATATCCTAAATAAATGGTGACCGACTCAAGGTGGGGTTGACTTGCCCATCACCCCTGGATTGATGAAAGTCTTTATGCATCTCTTCTAAGTATCGGTCCATTTGTTGTAGTTGGATCCTCAAAGAGTTATTTGTTGAATCTGTAATCAAATCAAATAGTTATGAATTAATTTTTTCCTTGTCATTGTACTTTAGGAAATCTTAATCTATTTCTTTGTTTGCTATTACGAATTAGGAAATAACTATTAAGTATTTCAAATAGGGTGATATCATATTTGTTAGTGTATTAAATAGAAATAATTCATATTAAATAAACATAAAAATTAAAATAAATTTCCTTTAATAGAGGCTCACCTCCTCCTATTTAAGGGGAGGGATTTCTCTCATTCGTTCCTCACCTAGTCGAGCCCAGTAACAGGAGGAATAAGGAGTTACACCCTACTGATGAGAGGTAGGTTTCCCATACCTTTCTTGAAAATAAAAGTTTTAGTTTTTATTTTGATCCTTTAAATGTTGAAAGTTTTGTAGTTTGAAAATAATTATTAATTCTTTAAATGTCAAAATTTTTATTAAAATATATTAGTTGAAGTTTTTTTTACCCTATTTAAGGTTTTTATTTTTAGATTAAAATATGCTAAAAATATATATGTTTTATGTATTAAATATATGATATTTCCTACCATTACAACTTATCTTTAAGAATTTTTGTTAGATTAAAATATATTATCTAAAATTTTGATATTCTTTGATTTGAAATTTAAAATATGCTATTCTGAATGATTTAAAATTTATTTAACTAGAATATGTTAAAATTATGCTTGTGTTGAAAGTGATTTCTATTTGAATTTAGAAGGTTATTTCATTGTATTAAAGCTTATCTCTCAATCTATTTTTTAATGTGTTATTATGTTTTTGTTTATATAATTGTTAGTGAATATATGTTATGGTATAAAATTGAGTATGAATTAGATTTAAATTTCTCATATGTCAGGCCCAAACCACAGGTTAAGCCTTGGCTCGTAGGTTAACCCAGCCCAATTATCATGAGCGGTCATATGTGATGCACATGACCAGTCCATAGGCTAAGGATGGGCCAGCTTGATGTGATGCATGCCTAGTCATGTGTAATGCACGTGACCAGTATATGGGCTAGCTTAGTCTAGCCTAATATTATTGTTGGATTTGAGGCCAAATATTAATTGAACTAAACTATGCTTGATTAGTCTAGATTAATTCAGGGTAATTCCGAATTGATTGACTTATTCAAGTTAGTTTAACCTAAATTAAACCTAATTTGGTCTAAATTATAGTAGTCTAGGGTGGTTCTAGACCAGTTAAATAAGGATTAGAGATCGGTTCAATTAGGTTCTAGTAAATTGAGTTCAATTAGATCGATTGAATTATGGTTCAAGTCAATTGAGGGCTAATTTGTATTATTTGATATTGATGATATTTGAAAGAGATGTTTTAATATATTATTTCATCCCGATATAGACATGACCAGTGTGAGATTATGTTATTTTCCTACCGAAAGCAGGTAGGGTGATTCCCTTCGGGGATTAGCGGGCCGTTAGACGTGGCGACTGGACGGTTCCTCCATCCGCTATTGGGAGTGCGATATGAGTTTATCTCCATCCGCTGTTGGGAGAACACAAACTCATCCCGTAGGATAAAGCCTCTCCATCCGCTGTTGGGGGAGTACTCTTTCGGGTATTTGATATACGCCAATGAAATGATTGAATTTTGATCGTGTATTCATTTTGAGTTGACTTTTGGGGTTCCTACTTAGTGTTGCTGAACTTTTTTTGTTTTTGATTTTTAGAGCAGCCTCCCTCTAGTACTAAATCAGATTCAATTGGAGAGCGGACCTTCCTCTACCGCTAGATAGAGCCACTTGGATGATTCTTAAAGTTAACATCACTATGTTTACTTTTCTACTTGTGATTCCATGAATAAATGAATTATAATAAATATTTATAAATGATGAATAAAGTGATGTTTATCTACTTGGCTCTGAATATGTGGAAAGATTAAAAAAAAATCCAGGATGTGACAAAATCAGAAGTGACTCTCATATTTGAGCGGAGCAAGGCGATGGTGGGGCAATCTACTAAACTCTACGGTCGGGGAGCGGGGTGCTCCCTCGATCGATAGTTCAATAGGCCTTGAATGCCCTTGAGATGCTAGCAACTTGTCGGGTGGGGGGGACCCTAACGGATGCCGATGCTAGTGGTTGTCGAACTGCCAAAGGTGGCTGAGACGGTGACATCGCCTATTGGCCTAACCGAGGTAGAAGTAGGGTAATGACCTATATCATAGCGGCTAGTGCTTGCATTTTTTGGGTAAGGTTCAAGAATACCTCGGTAGGGACGAGTAGATGGCTCAGCGATACTCTCGAAGATGAGGGTCTAGGGTTGTTGAATGAATGCTAGTATTGCATTGGTACTTATGGCGAGTTAGATGTGTCTATATGGGGAAAGGGTGGCTATTGTCTCGTTTGAGTAAATGTGCTATAGGTTGAGGGTAGAGCCTCACCCGAGTGTTCATTGACAGGGTCGACTTGTGGATGCTCCTGTGACATCAGACCATCTTTCTAACGCCAAAATATTAGGAAAAAATATCGTTAACGTTTTTGTCAACATAACGTGGTCCTGATTCATATGAGTAGAGTCGTCCAAAGTGAAGGGTGTCTTCTCTCGTGTTGTTACCTGCATAAAGATCAAAGTCGAGAGGAGCTTCCCAAGCCAATCCCTTCGATGTTTAATTAATTATCGAGGTCTATTTCTTTAGCTCTAAGTCTCATTCATCCAGAGTTGAAGATGCATTTTTATATTTGACCTTAAGGAGACAGAATATCTCATAAAGATTTTGTAAAGGAGACAGTTTGTAACCTTAGCTGCCCCTTGGACTCTCGAAAATATTTCTTTAGCTCTAAGTCTCATTCATCCAGAGTTGAAGGTGCATTTTTATATTTGACCTTAATGAGACAGAATATCTCATAAAGATTTTGTAAAGGAGACAGTTTGTAACCTTAGCTGCCCCTTAGACACTCGGGAATATTCCTATGAATATTTCAGAAATGAGACAGTTCATAATCATCTCGAGCTATCCCTTAGACTCTCAAGAATATTTCTATGAATATTTTTCAGGGGAGACAGTTCGTAACAGACTCGAGCTTCCCTTTGGACTCTCGGGAATATTTTACGGGAGAGGTAGTTCGATAACTAGCTTGAACTGTCTCTTGGACTCTATATATGTGGGCAAATATGTGTTGAATTGTCTAAGCCTTTTTCTTCCCACTAGTGTTACGTGGCGTTGGCATGGCGGGCAACGACTGACTAATTATATATTTTCTATTAAAACCTCATTTTTTTATTTGAGTTGGGATAATATTGGTTTTAGGCCAATCCACCCAAGCAATTGATCCTGCTATCAATTCATAACTAAAATAGGCTCACAAAAATGACAATAGATATTGTCGAAGAATTTAAGATATCATATTATTTTTCAAAAAATAAATAATGAATAACAAATTTTAACATTTGGTTAAGTGTTACAAAGTTTCTCTGCTGCTAAGACAACGAAGAATGTTCCAGACCAACCATTGGCCGACCTTTAAAAGATGAGCGGTGGAGATGCGATGATTTGATCAATGGACGATCGAGATGTGATCATTATCCACTAACTTAGTTCTGTGATTAAGGATATCAAAGGGTTACATGCTGACCTAATTGTCACACGGTGTGTGTATATATATATGGGGTTAATTGCCATCAGTCAACTATATATGGGCCGATGGTGTAATGGGCCATGGTATCAACATTGACAAGGCCCATTAGAATCCTAACTGGGCTTATGCGTAACCTAATCAATGTAAAATGCATGACTATGAATTTTGTTTAGCATTATTCATTTACCAACCATACACAATTTATTATTCGGATTAAGTGGCAATCCAACTTACACATATCCATATTTTAATTCATTATTCTATGTTAACATATTAAAATTTCTAATGCAACATTCTAAATACAATCATAATTCGTTAAAATTATTTATTATTTACTTTTATCCATCGATTGATCTGAATCTTAATATTTTTATGACTATGTATTAAAATTTAATATATACATCAATACAAGTCTTAGATCACTTTCGATATGAGACTAACAGTATTCATATTTTAATTCATTATTCTATATTAATGTATCAAAATTTCAAATGCAATCGTAATTTGTTAAAATTATTTATTATTTCATTTTTTATTACTAGTTATGAAAATTTAATATATATCAATATAAATCTTAGACCACTTTCCATATGAGACTAAGAATATTCATATTTTAATTTATTATTCTATGTTAACATATAAAAAAATTTCTAATGCAACTTTCTAAATACAATCATAATTTTTAAAAATTATTTATTATTTACTTTTATCCATTCTGAATCTTAATATTTTATTACTATTTATTAAAAAAAAAAATCTGCAGAAGTTTGAACAGCACTAACAATCACTGAGTCTTTAGCATGACTCTATCAGATGACAAGGATTCTAGTCAATGGCCATGACTCCTAGTAACGTAAAGAAACTTTCTCAGAAAAATCTCCCAGCATACAACTTGGATTGGAGGCCAACCACAGCAAAAGTCCAAATTGGTGTCTGCTTGTGTTGCATTCTCCAATCAACTATGGGGATCTTAACAGCAGATCTTGGGAAGTTTCTTCATCTGGATTTGTATAGCTTCAGACATTTCACACATTCAAACTCAAGACTTTTACTGAGAAATTGTTGTGGTGTTCTTGGACTTCATGACCAGTCAACCAACTAAAATCCTTGCATCATGTTCTACTTGTCAAAACCATATATTCTTTGAGTTGACTCAGAAGCTAACTTCTGGTTTTGTGATCAAAGTAGAAAGTAATTTTAGTTCACCCTAAAGTGGGATTTGTTCTCACTTATTTTCTACACCTCTGGTCCTCCTACTCATGGACATTGAAGACAGATTTTATGGCTGCATGAATTTATGGCATATCTTATAGTAGTGGTGAGTCCATTATGTGTCACAAATATTGTGAGGATAATTGTTTCAGAAGCATTTAAAATATTCTAATGGAAATATATTGCTGATTAATAGTTCTTGAAACTAGACAATAGCAACTGAAATAATTTGTTTAGTGGCTCCTATGATCTCCAGGCAATTATCAATGTTTGCATTTGGTTCCATAAAGTTACAAACCTGTGTAAAATAAAAAAGAGATGACATTTTCCATGCATAAAAATATTAAGTTTTGCTGATGCACACTCAAAGTTTCCTTTGAATCATAAACATAAACATTCAGCTCTACTAATGGCTGATTCAGCTCAGAGATTTTCCATGATCCGATGCTTGTATCACATATCAAAATGTTGAAGATGGTCATAGGAAACAACAAAGCAATTTTCAAGGGATGAGGATGATCAGTGTCACCAGTACAGCTCCAAAAATCAACCTGGAAAGCTGAATTGACTTCCATTCTTAGTGCAGCATTTCCAAACCCAGTGGAAGGAGAAGATGGATTCAATTCAAACCAGTCAAAGAGTTCATTGCCTCGATGTTTCCTTAACGTCTACGAGTGATTTCATTCCCGGTCAAATACTTCAAGAGATTTGAACTGTATAGAGGCCAGAGACAGTCTATATATACATTTACTTCTCCATTCATCTATGTATCAGATTTCCTCATTCACCTATATGATCTTTGGTCTTCCCTGAAACATCAGCGATGGCAATGAGTTCTGCGAGGATTCACCTGCTCAAAGTGACAGCCATGGTCTTCATCTTGCTGCTCTTCAGCTTCCAATCCCCGGTGGTGGAAGCACGGAGCTTAATGCGATTTAGGAAGATGGTGAATCTGGACATCATGTTCCAGTCCCTCCCAAAAGGCCCCGGTGGATCTTCTAGTGCTTCAGGTTGCACCAATGGCTCCAGCAGCAACGGCGGACCGTGCCCTCCCTGAGCTCCATCGTCATTGTTCTCACTCATGTTTGATGTTTTATCTTCAGTTCTTCAGTCACCAATGCTGCATTGGGTAGGAAGAAAACATGTAATAAGCAGGTTGCATAGAAAAGCTGTAACAATATACATCCACCTTATAGATTTATACCATTTCTTTATTCAATGTTCATCCTGATGACAGATATGTCTGTATGCATCTTCAACAAAAACAATCCCAATCTTGATTATAAGATTCTGGCATGTCTTACATCAACTCTGTTGCTAAAGCTGAAGTGACCAAAAAACAGAACTGCATACACAATCTCTGGGAGACATACAATAAATAAATGAAGATAATTCAAATTCTTTAATATTTTTATTAAAAATATTAAGATTATGTAATATATGTATCTTTTATGTATGTCTGTAATATAAGTGTGAACTCTATATATGCACCTGAAAGACAATCAAAATAGTCAAGAACAAAATAAATCTTATGAATTATGAGACTTGTTACTAATCATGGGCTTGGAAATTTGATCAAAGGGTACCATTAATCAGCCTCTGTCTCTAAAATCCCTCCTTTGATAATGTTGATATTCAAGCATTTCTCTGCTGGTATATTTATCCTCAACATTCACCAAAACTGAAAACCTGCCTCTAACTGCATCAATAATTCCCCTTTGATACATCTCCTATCAACAAATGTGCTTCCTTAATGGCCTGTTGTTCTTCTCAACCCACAGATGATGTATACACAGACTGATAAAATAAGTATTTCCTCTATATTGATGATGAAACCATTTTAAATCTTGTTCCAGAGACAGGTTTATGTAAACTTTTGCACAACTGTAAGAGGCTTTCCCAAATTCTACCTGTTACTGGAAAATTGTGAATCAGGTGCTGCACATCCTTATGATAACACAGAAAATTCCATGTAATGAAATAGAGAGGACAAAGCAGTATCAAGTAGGATCACACAGCATGTCACTAAGATCACATTAGCACACAGTGCCACATTTATCATATCTGCTCAGTGATGCCACAAAGAGTTCCAAGAATCCACAATATCAAGAAGTAAAATTTAAACTTCTATTCATCGACTGGCAGAGATTTGGATATGAAGAAAATTTGCACCTAGAAAATATAATTTACTACAAAATATGCTACATATAATTTTTATTTTGATATAAGTATAGAACAAGATTAACAACATATGTTGCATTATTAGTATGGTATACATGGAAACAATAGTTAGTTACATACTAGATCATATTTTTGATGGAATTACACACAAGACAGTAGTTCTTTAATTTAAATACCATTATATTCAGGAAAAAAAACAGTGGACGTTACAATAGTAGAATTTCCGCTGACGACAGAACTTTATTTAAGCAGCCTTCATTTTTGTTTTTCTTCTTTTCATCTGTGCTAAGGTAATTGTATGATCTGGTACTCTAAAGAAACAGTTGGCTATACTGAAGGGTTGAGGGGCCAGATGGGAATGTACAAGTTTTTCCTACTATTACTGTTTTCTTCCAGAAACGGTCTTCTTCACAACACCAACTGAGACCAAGAACTGATCAAGGGATGACAAGGTCTTCATATCATCCGGTGGAAAGTAACTAGCTGCCTTTCCCATAACCGATGCAAAGAGAAGAGACAGTGAAGGCCTTGTGGTGAAGCGATCGCCCAGGAGCTCATCTAGAAAACCAAAGGCTGCCAAAAAATCTGACCTACTGGCATTTATTGGAGCAGCAAAATGGGCAGGAATTATCCGTCTGAATGGCCAGTCTTTAGCAATCCGATTAACCCAGTTTCTTACCTGAAAATTATGCACAGGAAACAGGATGGCACTATAGATGAAAGCTTGTTGAAGAGAAAATATACAATAGCATTAAAATAGATTCATTAATTTCAATTTAAAAATTATTTTATGCATAATTGGATAGGGAAAACGGAGAGGCTGCTAAAAACAGATGCTTCTCAAGCCAAATACAGAGAGAGACACAGTACTTGCTGTTTATTTCCAGTAGCAGGTCATGGCTCCTTGTCTAGTTCGAAGGACCACAATAGATGTCAGTAATTAAAGGTGGAGCTCTCACTAATAATGAAGTGTTTTCCATGAAGAACTCATAGCTGCTACCCTCTGAAGCATTATGCAATCTATAAGGTGATTAGGTGTCCGAGTAGGCCTAGATTCATTGGTAAAAGTGAATTATGCCAGAACACATGCCAGCCTAAGAGATTGATTGATACCTAGAGATTTTAGAAATAACCCAACTAGTTGTCAGAACACACCTTTTCTGGTACCTTGCTGAATACCAAAGTCTTGACAATAGGTGAAACAATCAACTTCTGCGACATCTGAGCAAAGCTGGCAGTGGGTTCCAACAAATTTGAAGGGCCTAAAAACAAAATTTGCAGCACCATCCGTTCCCAACCTGACAGAACAAATTCATGATAAAGGTTACAAAACTCAAATCACCCGAAAAAATTATAAGGATTAAACACAAGATAACTACATCAAGTGCAAAATATTGTATCCATCATACAGCCCACATGAATAATAGCATTTAGAAATCTCTGCTTGTTATATTGAATTCAATGACTGCAACATTATGTATGTAAATCACAACTGTAATATAATTTAATAGCTAGAACTGCTCTCCAAATGGCTGCTTCTACAGCATTGCATTCCATCCACTATCAAATATTGTAGAAAGCATACACTGTAATGCATCAGCTACTAATGTTCACTAATTATTCTGCTTTATCAACAAAAAGGCACAATTAGTTTGACACTGAATTAACATTCCATTTCAGGAATATGAAAATGTGTCCTATTATTTATTTGTGGGTTGCTCTTCTGAGATATCTTTTTTTTAAAGAAGATCTGAAACCTTTGTTATATCAAGAATAAATAGTTCAACATAGAATTAACAAATAGTTACAAATCTATCCAAGAAGAGGCAACGTGTATATAAAATGAGAAGCATTATCACAGAAACCACATTTTATGGCAAAAAAGCATAACTATGTAGATGGTCAATGACTATAATGTGAGAGAAGAACCAAAAAACAATACTCCATCTAGGACCATGACAAAGTTCCCTCCAAAGAAGATGATTGAATATTAGAAAATAACTTCTTCAAACATATAAATTTGGATTTGCTTGTTCAATTTGTTACAATATGAAAAATGAGAAATATTTAGACAAATTGTTTTACTTTTCTACCTTTTTTGTTTGTTACTTTGTTCCCTTACGGAAGGACTATATAATGACAAGTTCATTCTAACCATTCCATTGTCAAAAGATTAATCTTGGAGCTTTGTTTTCTTACAGTTTTAGCTAAGTGTCTTAAGGTAATATTCATCGTCCCTTTGGTTCCTACTTCCTCTCCCTTGTTCCACAAATCAGTTACATAATTTATCTTTGTGTTATGAGTACTAACCTTTTTGGCGGTTTAACTTGTTATCAACAACAGGTTCATCAGGAACTTCTTTTCCTTTGCTGAGGATCTTGACTGCCAAACCATTTTTAGCAGATGCTAACAAAGAGTCTTTGCTAATACATGCTGGTGGCTGCCTTGGGACATAAATGACAGCATCTGTCACTAGCAAAGTTCGTGAACTTCTATGATAAAATGCCACCTCCACGTACGGACCAATACCTATAAGAAGCAAAACCACATGATCAGAAGAAACAGTCTAAATATTATTCTGATCAAGGAAGTAGAGTATAATAATTCTGGTCTGCATAAACTATTATATAAGATATGCAAATACATGGATGCAATAGGATATCTAGAAATTTGCAAGAATCCTAAGATCACAAGAGTTAGTAGTTAACATATATTTTCAGATTAAGTGATATAATATAAAGAAATGCAGGTCTGGAAAGTAATATACTTAAGATAGTGACTATACCTACTTCAGGTGAGCTAAGAATCTTTTGTTCAATCTCATCAGCCCATGGAGTAGAAGTATCCTCATCTCTCAAAGCTCTGGCACGGAAAATTCCAAAAAATTCAAGTGGCAAATTAATTGGCCAACTCCATTGCCTAGGAGCCACCCACACTTGTGCACGTGGGAACTTCCTTGAAAATGGACCCACAAAGATTTTATGTTCATAAGCAAAAGTTGGGAGTATAATGTATTCCACAGGAGCATTCAACTCTTTTAGGAGCTGTGATTGCAAAAAAATGAAATAGAAAATCTATGTTAAGCTCATTAGCTAACCCATGTGTATTAAAATAACATAATAAATAATCTATTAAAACTATGGGTAGCAATTGAAACTCTGGGAAATAAGTGTTTGATCTGGCAAACACAGACAGATAGAAATTGCCTAACATTGTTAAACTTTGATTTCAGAACAAAACTGAACCTAAAAAGAAACTACAGCAACAAAAATAAAAAAAGATTGAGGAGAGTCGTATGATGCACAAACCTCAATGCATTCCTTAGTTGGCGCAATAGGTGCATGAACCCATAGTCCTCCAGACTTCAATTTGATGACAGTCATCCTAATGTTTGTTGAGACACTACTGAAACCCAGTGCTTGCTCTTGTTCAAAAAGCCATATACAGTCTTTGACAGCCTTGGAAAATAAAGCATAGTCAATAAAGTCATATTTCTCTAAGAAGCATAACTCTTATAGAAACCATTCATCTATATATAGATACATATATACTTATGAAGCACAAATATATAGGTGCTAATCTATACTAAGAAAACAAATGCAACTTGATTAGAGTATGAAATGAGTTTATCATCCTTCTCTTCATTTTTCTTTCATTACAAGGATGTGATTGCAATTGAATAATAAGTGTGTATACAGAGCAGTTAGAAACACAAACCTAACCTGTAATAACACAAAAATGACATGCAAGAATTAGAGTAAATGGGACACTGTGCGTGTAAAAGTTGAAGGTTCATTGAATGAGTGTTTACTGAAGGAGGAAGATAAAAATGTAGGAATGTGTGTAACAAACAAATGTTTATACACAAGAAGACATGTGGTGTCAGAACACTTGGCATTCTATCTTTCTCTCTCTATAACTCTCACAACAAAAGAGGTAGCTAATGTGGTTCGTACTTTCCTGTTCAGCTCATTTTTAGGCGGAGAATGGAACTTGTAATTGAATAGATCAGGCATAATTAAAAGAGTTTGAGAAGTGTGACTATAATCTCTGAAGCAACTCTTTTCTTCGCTATGTCACCTCTAGAAATACAATTGAATTGGACATGCACATTTGTTCCTTTTTACCTAGGTAAGATGTAAGATACAACGTTTCACACTTGTGAAAAGTAGGTAATGCAGAATTACTGCATGCTGTCATCTTAGATCAGATCTAAACACTTTAAATTCCATAAGTGTTGTAACCATACTATTAAGTTTAACGTACTCAGTCCAAGCTTTCTCCTGTTAGACATGATTTAGTGGATCATTATAATATTAGGAAATTGGAGAATCTTCTCCAAACCATTCAGGCTGAGATCCTTGAAACTAAACATTACAGGACCCAATTGTTATTGAGGTCAATAACTTGGGATTATTTGCAAGCCCAATACTGGAGAAAAATAGGTTCTGTATATGGTCCAGAACCTGTTACCAAATGATTAGAGATGGTGAAAAAAATACCATCTTACATTAGCCATAATAGAACTTTGTCTTGATTCAGCACACCAGTGATACAATACATAGCAAATTTATGGTCCTCGGTAAGGGGTTCAATCCAAGAAGGCACTAAATCTATCGAAGATCCAAAGATGACATGGTATTTAACACAGACCCAGAGATTCAAAGCCAACACACAGAGGAGTGTACACGAGAGGACAAGAGTCTCACCTCAGTCCTTATGGTGCGCCGGTTGAGGAAGGGACCGAGCGGGAAGGGAAAGCCGGTGAAGTTGAGATAGAACCTCCCGGAGCCACCGTCGTTTTCGCCCGCCGCAGCGACCACCAAGCCGGCCGCACCCTTTCTTCCGCTCCGACTTGGTTTCCGATCCAAGAACAGATTCTTCGGGAGGCCACCAAGAAAGGAGTGCCGGCTCTGGCTTCGAAAGGAGAGCGAATTCTGCGTCAGGGCAGTGCTGGGATGCAGCGTAGCAGCGGCAGCTGCTGCCATCGTTCTTCTCTTTCTCCTCCTCTCTCGCCTCCACCTCTGCTCGCGAGTTGTGATTCGATTATGGTGAAGACGTTATCTGGGCCAAGTGGATCCGAATTCGTGGATGGAAGACCGACACGTGGCAAATCCATTGGTGGGTCAGTGGACTGGTGGTCGGAGAAGGGCAGAACTTTCTCTGCTGCTAAGACACAACGAAGAATGTTCCAGACCAACCATTGGCCGACCTTTAAAAGATGAGCGGTGGAGATGCGATGATTTGATCAATGGACGATCGAGATGTGATCATTATCCACTACCTTAGTTCTGTGATTAAGGATATCAAAGGGTTACAGGCTGACCTAATTGTCACACGGTGTGTGTGTATATATATGGGGTTAATTGCCATCAGTCAACTATATATGGGCCGATGGTGTAATGGGCCATGGGATCAACATTGACAAGGCCCATTAGAATCCTAACTGGGCTTATGCGTAACCTAATCAATGTAAAATGCATGACTATGAATTTTGTTTAGCATTATTCATTTACCAACCATACACAATTTATTATTCGGATTAAGTGGCAATCCAACTTACACATATCCATATTTTAATTCATTATTCTATGTTAACATATTAACATTTCTAATGCAACATTCTAAATACAATCATAATTCGTTAAAATTATTTATTATTTACTTTTATCCATCGATTGATCTGAATCTTAATATTTTTATGACTATGTATTAAAATTTAATATATACATCAATACAAGTCTTAGATCACTTTCGATATGAGACTAACAGTATTCATATTTTAATTCATTATTCTATATTAATGTATCAAAATTTCAAATGCAATCGTAATTTGTTAAAATTATTTATTATTTCATTTTTTATTACTAGTTATGAAAATTTAATATATATCAATATAAATCTTAGTCCACTTTCCATATGAGACTAAGAATATTCATATTTTAATTTATTATTCTATGTTAACATATAAAAAAATTTCTAATGCAACTTTCTAAATACAATCATAATTTTTAAAAATTATTTATTATTTACTTTTATCCATTCTGAATCTTAATATTTTATTACTATTTATTACTATATGAGACTAACAATATCCACATTTTAATTTATTGTTCTATGTTAATATATCAAAATTTTTAATGTAATTTTCAAAATACAATCATAATTTATTAAATTTGTTTATTATTCACTTTAAGATTCGTATTAATACGTATAGAGTATTGAGGGGTTATATATGGTATTCTAAGAGATCATATGTAACATTTCGATTTAGTCTTATATTGATTTAAGACTTACACCAATACATATAAGAAATTTTAATAAATAATAATAAAACTAATAAGATTCATGTTGAGATTAACGCAGCGGTTCTTTGGGTGCATACTCCATATGAAATCCTTAATTTAGTTAATGATATTTTAGTGATGTTATAATATATTGATGATTTCAATGTTGATTGCTTCACTTGCTTTACAGTAAAGTTTGAGATCTCCTCTCGCTCGCTCCCTTCGATTCCCGTCTCCAATGCCACCGCCACCACTGAATGGGCGACGCCTTCGGGTCCAGTTGATATTATTTGCTCGTATCCTTTCCAATAAAGCTTGTTCTCACTGATCTTGTCCTCATGTTGAGTATTCCTGATTAGTTAATTAAATTTGATTAGTCTTAATATCAAGGTCTGTCATTTCGAGGTATACCACCGGCGATACGTATCGGTCCGACAGGTTATCAATATACGGACTGTCCGGTATCGGACGATACGACCTGTACAGTGCTACAGTACATTGTAGCACTATAGCACATACTGTAGCAGTGCAAACAGTACATTGCAGTACTGTAGCAGTACACTGTAGCACTATAGCACTGCTACAGTGCTCGGTACACCTAGGGTGTATCGCTCGGTACACCCATACCGTACCGTACCGAGCCCAGGTCGAAACTCCGGTACGATACGGTATTACGGACCTTGCTTAATATAATACTTCTTAAAGTTTGGTTGACTATGTTCTCATGTTCCTTATTGTTACTCTCTATTCAGGATTTTTTTTTTTGGTGTGGAACAAATTGCCAAAAGTGGTTTATGATGTTCAAAGGTTGTTCTGGTTTTAAGTTGACTTTCATTTTTATTTTTTAATTTAGCATATTTGGATATTTTTTAATAATGTTATGATTGAGTTTTTTCTGAAACTTTTTCTAACAAAATTTCTATGGGTTAATATTCTTTTTAACATCTATAGGATGATAGTTATCCATTTGAATCTTTGTTTCTTTTAGATTAACTAGTGAAACCCATGGCTGACCTGATTTTGTAGTTGTGGCTGTGTGAGGGAGGTAGAACAGAAGAACAGGACAAAGGGTTGATGGAAAGGTAGTGATATGGTTTTGGGAGGCTTTTCTTGGGCTTCTTCAGTTTCTTGACCGATCTCAGTTGAAACCTGATGGGTTTTGACTGATTCCTATTTTCGTTTCAATCAGTTTTTATCAAAATTATTGTATTGTTGCAACTCATTGCATACCATCTGAAATAGGATGTGACCACATGGTATGTTGACATGTCATTCAGGTATCTGGTTATACAGAAGCTGACATGCATTTATGCAACATGTCATTAAAACATATCCATGCGTTTATGTCCGGTGAAGGTTTAAGCAAGAAAGCTCTAAGTTTTTGTTACTTGTTGTTGGTTAACCGTAATGCACGTCAGTGGTCTCGACGCTTCGTCTGATTCTTCAATATATCGTCTTTTTTTTGGCCTATTGTCCAATCGGCCAATTGACTCTACAACTCTAATATCCTTGGCGTAATATCCGTTCTTCTTGGCCCGATGTCCGAATCTATGCCCCGAAGCCTTCTGTCGATATGTCGACCGATCCTCCAGCTCGACGTCCAATCTCCTGACATGTTTTCCTCCGACACAACATGATTTTTTCTACTTTAATTGTCTCATCCTGATCGAAGCATCTTGTATCACTCAAAACACAAATTAAAACATTATTCTATGTTAACATATCAAAAATTTCTATGTTAACGTATCAAAAATTTCTATGAGACAAAGAATATTCATATTTTAGTTTATTATTCTATGTTAACATGTCAAAAATTTCTAATGCAACTTTCTAAATACAATCATAATTTTTAAAAATTATTTATTATTTACTTTTATCCATTATGAATCTTAATATTTTATTACTATTTATTACTATATGAGACTAACAATATCCACATTTTAATTTATTGTTCTATGTTAATATATCAAAATTTCTAATGTAATTTTCAAAATACAATAATAATTTATTAAATTTGTTTATTATTTACTTTAAGATTCGTATTAATACGTATAGAGTATTGAGGGGTTATATATGGTATTCTAAGAGATCATATGTAACATTTCGATTTAGTCTTATATTGATTTAAGACTTACATCAATACATATAAGAAATTTTAATAAATAATAATAAAACTAATAAGATTCATGTTGAGATTAACGCAGCGGTTCTTTGGGTGCATACTCCATATGAAATCCTTAATTTAGTTAATGATATTTTAGTGATGTTATAATATATTGATGATTTCAATGTTGATTGCTTCACTTGCTTTACAGTAAAGTTTGAGATCTCCTCTCGCTCGCTCCCTTCGATTCCCGTCTCCAATGCCACCGCCACCACTGAATGGGCGACGCCTTCGGGTCCAGTTGATATTATTTGCTCGTATCCTTTCCAATAAAGAGTCGGAAAAAAATGAATAAATATATTATTTTATTTATAAAATTAAGAGATAAAAATAAATTTTCTTTGAACGAGAGATGCAGTGTGAGTGAATTAAGAATTGAGAGGTGTAAAAGCATTTATGCATAAATTAAATATTATGAAACCAGTAAATAATAGAGATTCTGTTATCGTCATCAATATTGATGTCTTCTTTATATTCGTAATTAGTATAGATGAATAAATTTTACAGATTAAAAGTAATATGATAAAAAAAATCAGAATTATTAATCTAATTACTTGGTAGTCAGAATAGTTATAATATTTAATTGAGGCTAATCGGATATATTAGTAAATTTAGATTGAGATTGATAAACTTTTGTTATATATCCAATTTTATCATATAACTAACAAATAACTTTTTATTAATTATTATTATAGGAATATTAAAATTATTGATAATTGTAATAATTATTGTTGAAGTTATTTTTTGAGTTGTTTGGGTTAAATTTAAAACCATGATCGAAGAGTTGATAGTATACCGAAGGATGATGGCTTTATGTTATCCATGTGTTTATGAGGTATCTTACTCGATCCCTTATTGTAGTTCTTATTACTTTGATTATTCTTTCATTTAGATTTTTGAGTAAATTGAACTATGATAGTTGATCTTGTCTTCCTCTCTTCTTGTTTCAAATACGTTTCATGATTAATCAACTTATCATACAGTTCTTCAAATGAAATACCTAAATTACTATCGTCAATTCCTTATGTTTATCTCGTAGGCTATTGAGAGTATGAATAATGACTTCTTTCGGGCGATAACCTATTAAAACCAACTCATCTATAATAACTTTTAAATTTTGTATATAATTAATAGTACTTTCTTCTGGTGTTGTTTTTATTAAAGTAGATAAAAGACTTACGAGTATGAGAGTGATTAGTGAGAGTGATTTGTAAGATATTAGTGATGCTATATAAGTAACTAAGGTTTAAATGACTTATAGAATAAGATGATCTTATCATAATTTGTGATTAGGATTTGCTATTGGGATGGGTTCTTTTAGTATTTGGATCTTTTCTAGTGGACAACTAAGAGAGTTATTAATTTAGTTTAATAGATCATATTCAAAAAGGAGATTGATAAATTGTGCTCATCAAGATGCATAATTATCGTCAGAAAGCTTGAAGGAGATTAGAATTGTTATATTAATAGATATATGTCTTGTAGTTCAAGATGAACTATTGTTTCTTGAGAAAATAATAATTAGAGCATTAAATGTATATAAGAAAGACATGTTGAGAAGATATTATAATCCAGTAAGGAAAATCTAAAACTAATTGATGATCTAGTTTAGATGCACAAATGATAAGATCTAATATATTGGAGGAGATCAGATCTAAGAACCGCACAAAAGAGGATATGATCTAACGGAAGAGGTCATATTTGAAAAGTACACAATTAAAGATTTGATACAACGGAGGAGATCGAATCTATGAAACTACAGATAATGGAGATCTAAAGAATTCTTATTCCCAAATCTCTATCAATTGGAAGTTGACGAGCATCATCGGTGGCTACTGCTATTGGAGGTGGATCAGTAGAGTTGTCGATCAAGAAGTGGTGAAATCAATCACTAAAGAGTCAACGTATAGTAAGTCGCTATGGTCAAGAAAGTAAAGCATGGAGGCTTTATTCTCGTTTGACGATCTAATTTGGGATATGCAAAAGAGGGATGACAGTCATCCTAATGTTTGTTGAGACACTACTGAAACCCAGTGCTTGCTCTTGTTCAAAAAGCCATATACAGTCTTTGACAGCCTTGGAAAATAAAGCATAGTCAATAAAGTCATATTTCTCTAAGAAGCATAACTCTTATAGAAACCATTCATCTATATATAGATACATATATACTTATGAAGCACAAATATATAGGTGCTAATCTATACTAAGAAAACAAATGCAACTTGATTAGAGTATGAAATGAGTTTATCATCCTTCTCTTCATTTTTCTTTCATTACAAGGATGTGATTGCAATTGAATAATAAGTGTGTATACAGAGCAGTTAGAAACACAAACCTAACCTGTAATAACACAAAAATGACATGCAAGAATTAGAGTAAATGGGACACTGTGCGTGTAAAAGTTGAAGGTTCATTGAATGAGTGTTTACTGAAGGAGGAAGATAAAAATGTAGGAATGTGTGTAACAAACAAATGTTTATACACAAGAAGACATGTGGTGTCAGAACACTTGGCATTCTATCTTTCTCTCTCTATAACTCTCACAACAAAAGAGGTAGCTAATGTGGTTCGTACTTTCCTGTTCAGCTCATTTTTAGGCGGAGAATGGAACTTGTAATTGAATAGATCAGGCATAATTAAAAGAGTTTGAGAAGTGTGACTATAATCTCTGAAGCAACTCTTTTCTTCGCTATGTCACCTCTAGAAATACAATTGAATTGGACATGCACATTTGTTCCTTTTTACCTAGGTAAGATGTAAGATACAACGTTTCACACTTGTGAAAAGTAGGTAATGCAGAATTACTGCATGCTGTCATCTTAGATCAGATCTAAACACTTTAAATTCCATAAGTGTTGTAACCATACTATTAAGTTTAACGTACTCAGTCCAAGCTTTCTCCTGTTAGACATGATTTAGTGGATCATTATAATATTAGGAAATTGGAGAATCTTCTCCAAACCATTCAGGCTGAGATCCTTGAAACTAAACATTACAGGACCCAATTGTTATTGAGGTCAATAACTTGGGATTATTTGCAAGCCCAATACTGGAGAAAAATAGGTTCTGTATATGGTCCAGAACCTGTTACCAAATGATTAGAGATGGTGAAAAAAATACCATCTTACATTAGCCATAATAGAACTTTGTCTTGATTCAGCACACCAGTGATACAATACATAGCAAATTTATGGTCCTCGGTAAGGGGTTCAATCCAAGAAGGCACTAAATCTATCGAAGATCCAAAGATGACATGGTATTTAACACAGACCCAGAGATTCAAAGCCAACACACAGAGGAGTGTACACGAGAGGACAAGAGTCTCACCTCAGTCCTTATGGTGCGCCGGTTGAGGAAGGGACCGAGCGGGAAGGGAAAGCCGGTGAAGTTGAGATAGAACCTCCCGGAGCCACCGTCGTTTTCGCCCGCCGCAGCGACCACCAAGCCGGCCGCACCCTTTCTTCCGCTCCGACTTGGTTTCCGATCCAAGAACAGATTCTTCGGGAGGCCACCAAGAAAGGAGTGCCGGCTCTGGCTTCGAAAGGAGAGCGAATTCTGCGTCAGGGCAGTGCTGGGATGCAGCGTAGCAGCGGCAGCTGCTGCCATCGTTCTTCTCTTTCTCCTCCTCTCTCGCCTCCACCTCTGCTCGCGAGTTGTGATTCGATTATGGTGAAGACGTTATCTGGGCCAAGTGGATCCGCATTCGTGGATGGAAGACCGACACGTGGCAAATCCATTGGTGGTGGGATCGAGAATGGTGAGCGGACTGGTGGTCGGAGAAGGGCAGAACTTTCTCTGCTGCTAAGACACAACGAAGAATGTTCCAGACCAACCATTGGCCGACCTTTAAAAGATGAGCGGTGGAGATGCGATGATTTGATCAATGGACGATCGAGATGTGATCATTATCCACTAACTTAGTTCTGTGATTAAGGATATCAAAGGGTTACATGCTGACCTAATTGTCACACGGTGTGTGTATATATATATGGGGTTAATTGCCATCAGTCAACTATATATGGGCCGATGGTGTAATGGGCCATGGGATCAACATTGACAAGGCCCATTAGAATCCTAACTGGGCTTATGCGTAACCTAATCAATGTAAAATGCATGACTATGAATTTTGTTTAGCATTATTCATTTACCAACCATACACAATTTATTATTCGGATTAAGTGGCAATCCAACTTACACATATCCATATTTTAATTCATTATTCTATGTTAACATATTAACATTTCTAATGCAACATTCTAAATACAATCATAATTCGTTAAAATTATTTATTATTTACTTTTATCCATCGATTGATCTGAATCTTAATATTTTTATGACTATGTATTAAAATTTAATATATACATCAATACAAGTCTTAGATCACTTTCGATATGAGACTAACAGTATTCATATTTTAATTCATTATTCTATATTAATGTATCAAAATTTCAAATGCAATCGTAATTTGTTAAAATTATTTATTATTTCATTTTTTATTACTAGTTATGAAAATTTAATATATATCAATATAAATCTTAGACCACTTTCCATATGAGACTAAGAATATTCATATTTTAATTTATTATTCTATGTTAACATATAAAAAAATTTCTAATGCAACTTTCTAAATACAATCATAATTTTTAAAAATTATTTATTATTTACTTTTATCCATTATGAATCTTAATATTTTATTACTATTTATTACTATATGAGACTAACAATATCCACATTTTAATTTATTGTTCTATGTTAATATATCAAAATTTCTAATGTAATTTTCAAAATACAATAATAATTTATTAAATTTGTTTATTATTTACTTTAAGATTCGTATTAATACGTATAGAGTATTGAGGGGTTATATATGGTATTCTAAGAGATCATATGTAACATTTCGATTTAGTCTTATATTGATTTAAGACTTACACCAATACATATAAGAAATTTTAATAAATAATAATAAAACTAATAAGATTCATGTTGAGATTAACGCAGCGGTTCTTTGGGTGCATACTCCATATGAAATCCTTAATTTAGTTAATGATATTTTAGTGATGTTATAATATATTGATGATTTGAATGTTGATTGCTTCACTTGCTTTGCTCTGCAGCAACAGTAAAGTTTGAGATCTCCTCTCGCTCGCTCCCTTCGATTCCCGACTCCAATCCCGCCGCCACCAGTGAATGGGCGACGCCTTCGGGTCTAGTTGATATTATTTGCTCGAATCCTTTCCAATAAAGAGTCGGAAAAAAAAATGAATAAATATATTATTTTATTTATAAAATTAAGAGATAAAAATAAATTTTCTTTTAACGAGAGATGCAGTGTGAGTGAATTAAGTATTGAGAGGTGTAAAAGCATTTATGCATAAATTAAATATTATGAAACCAGTAAATAATAGAGATTCTGTTATCGTCATCAATATTGATGTCTTCTTTATATTCGTAATTAGTATAGATGAATAAATTTTACAGATTAAAAGTAATATGATGAAAAATATCAGAGTTATTAATCTAATTACTTTGTAGTCAGAATAGTTATAATATTTAATTGAGGCTAATCGGATATATTAGTAAATTTAGATTGAGATTGATAAACTTTTGTTATATGTCCAATTTTATCATAGAGCTAACAAATAATTTTTTTATTAATTATTATTATAGAAATATTAAAATTATTGATAATTGTAATAATTATTGTTGAAGTTATTTTTTGAGTTGTTTGGGTTAAATTTAAAACCATGATGGAAGAGTTGATAGTATACTGAACGATGATGGCTTTATGTTATCCATGTGTTTAGGAGGTATCTTACTCGATCCCTTATTGTAGTTCTTATTACTTTGATTATTCTTTCATTTAGATTTTTGAGTAAATTGAACTATGATAGTTGATCTTGTCTTCCTCTCTTCTTGTTTCAAATACGTTTCATGATTAATCAATTTATCATATAGTTCTTCAAATGAAATACCTAAATTACTATCGTCAATTCCTTATGTTTATCTCGTAGATCATTAAGAGTATGAATAATGACTTCTTTCATCGGGCGATAACCTATTAAAACCAACTCATCTATAATAACTTTTAGATTTTGTATATAATTAATAGTACTTTCTTCTTGTATTGTTTTATTAAAGTAGATAAAAGACTTGAGAGTGATTTGTAAGATATTAGTGATGTTATATAACTAAGGTTTAAATGACTTATAGAATAAGAATAGTACTTTCTTCTGGTGTTGTTTTTATTAAAGTAGATAAAAGACTTACGAGTATGAGAGTGATTAGTGAGAGTGATTTGTAAGATATTAGTGATGCTATATAAGTAACTAAGGTTTAAATGACTTATAGAATAAGATGATCTTATCATAATTTGTGATTAGGATTTGCTATTGGGATGGGTTCTTTTAGTATTTGGATCTTTTCTAGTGGACAACTAAGAGAGTTATTAATTTAGCTTAATTGATCATATTCAAAGAGGGGATTGATAAATTGTGTTCACCAAGATGCATAATTATCGTCAGAAAACTTGAAGGAGATTAGAATTGTTATATTAATAGATATATGTCTTGTAGTTCAAGATGAACTATTGTTTCTTGAGAAAATAATAATTAGAGCATTAAATGTATATAAGAAAGACATGTTGAGAAGATATTATAATCCAGTAAGGAAAATCTAAAACTAATTGATGATCTAGTTTAGATGCACAAATGATGAAGATCTAATATATTAGAGGAGATTAGATTTAAGAAGTGTACAAAAGAGAATATGATCTAACGGAAGATGTCATATTTGAAAAGTACACAATTAAAGATTTGATACAACGGAGGAGATCGAATCTATGAAACTACAGATAATGGAGATCTAAAGAATTCTTATTCCCAAATCTCTATCAATTGGAAGTTGACGAGCATCATCGGTGGCTACTGCTATTGGAGGTGGATCAATCAGTAGAGTTGCCGGTCAAGAAGTGGTGAGATCAATCATTAGAGAGTCAACGTGTAATAAGTCGCTATGGTCAAGAAAGTAAAACATGGAGGCTTTATTGTTGTTTGACGATCTAATTTGGGATATGCAAAAGAAAGATCTAATATATTGGAGGAGATCAGATCTAAGAACCGCACAAAAGAGGATATGATCTAACGGAAGAGGTCATATTTGAAAAGTACACAATTAAAGATTTGATACAACGGAGGAGATCGAATCTATGAAACTACAGATAATGGAGATCTAAAGAATTCTTATTCCCAAATCTCTATCAATTGGAAGTTGACGAGCATCATCGGTGGCTACTGCTATTGGAGGTGGATCAATCAGTAGAGTTGCCGGTCAAGAAGTGGTGAGATCAATCATTAGAGAGTCAACGTGTAATAAGTCGCTATGGTCAAGAAAGTAAAACATGGAGGCTTTATTGTTGTTTGACGATCTAATTTGGGATATGCAAAAGAGGATGATCCCTTCCTTCCTAAATCTCTTTACACGATCATAAAATAGAAGAGATCAATAAGTTATTAGGAAGTAACAACAAGAAAATGATAAGACAAAGGAATAACAGTCACCAACATATCAATCGGGTAGCGATCAAAAGAGAATCTTGTTTAAAGTAAAAAAGTTCTGATACTATGAAAAATTAAAAAAATTATTATGAAAGAAATAATATTATTTATTGAGATAATATTTATTTATATAACTCTTGAAGTAAAGCATGGAGGCTTTATTCTCGTTTGACGATCTAATTTGGGATATGCAAAAGAGGGTGATCCCTTCCTTCCTAAATCTCATTACATGATCATAAAGTAGAAGAGATCAATAAGCAGAGGTATTGTCCGCCTTGGGTTGTAGATTAATAAGTTATTAGGAAGTAACAACAAGAAAATGATAAGACAAAGGAATAACAGTCACCAACATATCAATCGGGTAGCGATCAAAAGAGAATCTTGTTTAAAGTAAAAAAGTTCTGATACTATGAAAAATTAAAAAAATTATTATGAAAGAAATAATATTATTTATTAAGATAATATTTATTTATATAACTCTTGATGAAGAGATCTTCCTCAATTATACACTCAAACCATGCATTTAACTCATGCGTTTAAATTTATGATTGATCCTCGATTGATTGATGATTATAATATAAGAATTAAAACATATAAAGAATGTAAGATTATCATTTTATATTTATATCTATCATGATCTTCTATTATTATTTTTATTAAAAAAACTTGTGGATAAGTTTTTTTTTTTATGCTAGACATGTGTACATGATTGTAAGATTTTTTTTTATAAAAAAAAAATCTTCTATCATCTATGAATGTAAGATTGCTGTACATGTCCAATTCATTAAAAATCATGTGTACATGATTTTTAATGAATTGGACATGTACTTTTTTGTTGCTACATGATTGCTTTAAATGAAATGGACATTTTTCTTTTTTGTTGGTACAGATGATGCACATAACACTCCAAACAAAGCCATAAATTGCATTTGTTTTTTATCCCTATGTCCATCAGCGAAATCTTTCTTCCCAATGCAGATGATGTATCAGAAATACCAAGGTAGGAATCAAAGTTTATCCCATTCATTCTATTCCTATCGCTCATCAGAATATCCATGACATTTTTTGCATGTACTTCCTGAGGGAATGGGGAATCAAATCATTTAGCTCGATCAATTGAAGAGTAGATGCCATCATATAATGTGATCAGAAACCTCTTACTCTTTGGTTAATAATTCTAATTCTAATTTGCATTGAGTTTAGCTAAATTGAGCTCACAAACTTTCTTGTTCTTGCACAACACTTGTCTCCACAAATCTATTTTATAGCTTCAAAAATAATTCCAAAATATAAAAAAAAGTTTCAAAATTTTTTTTGAACATGAACAAATGCAAATTCGGAATTGTTTTGAAAATTCCTAATAATCTAGTGGACCATGATAGAGTAAAACATGTTGAAGTAGATCGATATTTCATAAATGAGAAAATTGAAGAATGAATTATTTGTCTATCTTACATTCTTGTAGAGAGATACTTTTATCGGCTTTTTCGGCTTCATAGTGTTGAATCTCGTATTTTGATGATGAAACCACTTGATATGTGTTTATGTTTTAATCTGAGTTTTGAGTGACGCAGGATGCTTCGATCAGATGAGACAATTAAAGCAGGAAGAATCATATTGTATTGGAGAAACATGTCAGAAGATTGGACGTCGGGCCAGTGGAACGGTCGACGTATCGAC